>JACCGJ010001852.1:8939-36130 GCA_013407085.1 Atriophallophorus winterbourni | reverse complement strand
TTTGACAGTGGTGGTTGCTTCTCTGCAGCTTTCCACCAAAAGAAATTCTGGACGCTCGATTGGCTCGTTCGCCACTTACTATCCTGTGCAACTGAACTGAACTGGAAAAAATTCAAGCGTTAAACTTTAAACTGATAATGGTAATGCTTCAAGGAATAAAGTTTTTAGGGGAGAAGCGATTTTATGTAAAAATTATTGACACTGACGTTTCATGTACAGATTTTGATTCAAATGTCAGTCTTTTTGTTTACACCAACCAAAAACATTTCGTTGATTATGTAACCTAAATTTCACTTCGTCCGCGCCATTTAATGCTTTTACGTGCCATGGATGCTTCAGCTGTTGCGTCATTTCATGTATTTAATGGTCATTTGGATGATTTAGGCAAACAGAAATTTTCTTTCAATTCTGAAAATAATGAAAATTCTTCATCGGGGTCGAATGATAAATCAAATACCGCTAAAAATGTTTCATGTGATTCTGGAGCTTATGACGAAGACTTTGTGGTAAATGACGATGAAGACGTCACAACTCCATGTACTTCTCCAACCCTTGGTGAATTACATCGCTTTCTTGCTGCAGCCGGCGATGCTGAAACAACGTCTCCAGAACGGCGCAAAATTTCACCGTCCACAATCAAAAAGTCGTTGTCATCTGTAGCGTCCAAACCTTGTCAATATCCTTTAGAACATTTATTTGACGAAGCTATTCCAGCACAGCCACGCCGATGGATCAAAGAAACCATCAAAAGGACAGCAGATATGTGTTTACAATTAGACAAAGTACCTATCAGCCCTAGAAGTTATGCAGTCCATCCACCTGTGAGACCCCTTGATCAAGTTAAATGCCCCACAACTCCGCTAACAAGATTAATGAGTTGTTCTTCTGGCTACTTACTTGGCCGTTTGGGAGATTTACCTTTCCAATCTGATTTTATAATTGGTGATCAGCTTTCACACGGTCAAAGTTTCGGTATAGAAATTAAAGCTATCCCCGATACAATTATCCGTTCGGAAACCTCTTCGCCCACTCTCCATCCTCCAACTCAGTCGGTACGTATCTGAAAAGTTACTGAATCGATTTTTTCTTATGCTTAATTCGATTGAATCTTTTTAAATTAAAATTTATAGCCACCTATGATACCAAAAATAATTGAGGCAGAGATTTCAAACTCATATTGTTGATTCGTCTGCGAAACCCATCTATGGTATGAGTGCATTTATCTTCAAGGTAAATTTTAAATGTGTTGTGGACATATCTTAATTTGAATATTTTCTATTCCTGATGTTTAAAAATGCACATTGGCAATTAGGAATTCCAGATTGCCAACCTCGCTTCACTTATTTACCTGTTGTATCAATATTATTGCTTTCGTCACAACGTGGCACTCCATAATTTGAGTCATCCATAGGGTGGTATAATCCTGTGCTCGTATTCGTACGTTCCTACATCCTCTTTCACAGTTGACAGCCAGGTTTTCACTTGACCACCTTGCCGCCGACGCCAGGTGCGAACGGGTTTGGGGTCGAGGACGAGTTTTGGAAGTGCTGTGTCTGTCTTTCGGAGGACGGTACAGTGTTTCCGTGCTGCTCCAAAGGTTGTCATAGTCGGGGATGGCAGTGGGGATAAGCTCCCATTCTATAAAATGCTCCCATATAACGCGCGTCTTAAATAGCCTTTGGCAGCCAAGTCCAGCTTCTGGCCTGTATGAGTGGCTCCCCGAGCCCGGCGGAACTGCTTCTACCAACAGAAGAAGGGACGAGGGCGGGTGACTGGCGCCTGAAAACTAGTTTGCTTCAAGCAGATGAAGCTCGTTAGCCTGGGAGGGCGTTTCATCTAAGTAGAGGAAAACCCTGATTTTAAATCTCCGCTGCCTTGCGGGATACTCGATTGCAAGAAAGGCTTCGGGAGAAAAACCTGAGGGAAAATCTGGATCAGAATCTCGTAGACGGTTAGTTGATGCACACCACCTCATTCTGGCAACTCCCTGCTGCCTTGCAGGCCGCACTTGGTTGTGCAAAGGCTAGAAAAGCTGACTCGAGAAATCACCGAGTGGCGCTGTGGATGCCGCTTTGTACCCAAATTCCCAAGCCGGCTTGTCCTCCAGGAGAAGATATAAGTATGTATGTATGGATTTATGAAAACACAAGCCTGATCCAGGCAAAGTGCCGTACAGTCAGAGACTGCACGTGGGCTAAGATACTGCCAGATTGCCTATGCCTAGACAGGAGGAGATAGTCGCACAAGGGTAAAAAAGTAAGTCTACTGCTTAGTTAATATCGAACTGTGTGCGGGATCACGCTGAAGTCTAGGCCTGGATGACCTGACACTATCTCACCCCGCAATCAATTTGCCTGAATTCAATTGTTCTAAATATTTCGTGGATATTTAGGTACAATTCTGATCCAACTTTTTTAAAATTTTCTCAGGCAATTTTCACGCAATCATTGTACTGATCTTTTTATTGTGTTGAATAAGTTGCCAATTAATCTCCAAGTAAACAAGTTCAATGCGATTAAACATAGCCTTGATAACCATTAAAATGAAAACCGTGCTATATTACGTGCAGCTGGTGGTGAGTTGCAACACAAATCGCTGCCTTCTTTTGAATTCCTTTAACTCGGTAACTACATCGTCCAGTCCGCGTGCAGTCTGTGACTGCGGCACTTCGCCTGAACCCAGGTTTGTGATTTCTTACCTCGTCCTTGACGTGCCTGCATTAAATTAATATCACATGTTTGTCTACCGTACGATCTTGATGAATGTCCAGAAATTGACAACTGAAATGATAAATCACGAAAAAAGACGTTAAGGCGTTTACGCCTCGAACATGCAGCTAAAAATGATTTTTCGGTAATGCGAATGTACAATATCACATATATGAATTCAAGACCTGACATTCTCGTAGAATTGAAATACTGATTACATTAATACGGGCGAGAACAGAAGTACAAAAAATCTCACATCCGTGCAACTTGGATGACCTGTGCAATTTTTGCGAGAATGTCTTCCTGCCACTTAAACTCTTATATTTCACAAATGTTCATTGCCAACTTGACTATTATACAAGTAACTCAAATACATAATCGTGATCGTAATCACTTATGAATATGGTTTTAAGATCCCTGTTTAAATGTATCAAACCACTGCAATCTTGAGTTGTAAAGAAACCCTAGCATGTAGGCTGCACTGATTTATATCAGCCTATCGGTTTCTTAATCGGCATTCAGCAGTAAACCACAAATCAAGATTTAGACAGACTATCTCACAGTCTTCGACTGCAGGTTGTTCTGATAAACTGTCTCGCACTTTTGCGATATCCCCATTGGCGCTGAAGACCGCATCTAGTAACTTTTCTGAAATCGACGCAGCCCGCCTTTCCGACTGGGGTCTCTGCGATCTGATAATGCAGTAGCCAGTTATTTATAAGTATGTTTAGGAACGATGTTCAGTATTCTAGTAAGCCTCTTAGAGCGTTTGCTTAATTTGGTATTTTATCAAGTGGACTAACGACGAAAGCTTGATATGACTCGTGGCAGTAATTCCTTAAGGTTTCTGTCATAACTATGTCGTTATATTCGTTCACGAATTTTGGTTGTGTTTTCGACGTTTAGGCACCTTGTTTCGTACTGACACTTCCATAGATTTCTCAGCTGTTCAAGTCCAGTTCTTCAACCTTTAGGAGTTGTTTTTCATTGTTGTTTTGCAGCCGAGCGGCTTCGTACTTGCTACCAGTGCAATGCCTTACCCGATGATGATGACGTTGACTATCAATCCATGGATACAATAAATAGATAATGACAGCAAAACTGTAGCGTAGTCTCGTTTTTACCCAATGGCGGTCGCTTGATTTTTTCGTTTCGTCCACTTTCGATTGTCTCTAATCAAAACGTTTTATGCAGATGTACCGTCATTCGGATCCAGATAGGAACATCCTCGTTTCAATCATTGTAGTCGATGTACTTACTTATTTCCGCCTTTGGTCCCGTCTGGGACATAGGCCGCCAACCAGCTCTCTCCGGGCATCACGATTCTGGGCGAGTCTCTCCAGCTGCCTTCACGTCTTGCCCATCTGCTTTGCGTCTGCATCCAGATCTCGGCGCCAGGTATTTCTTGGTTGCCCTCTCCTTCTTCCCTTGGGGATTCCAGGTGATGTTTGATGCTGGTTTAAGGAGGGTGTGGCCAATCCATTGCCTGTGTCTCTGAAAGGATGTCTTTGTTAACAGGCTGCTGCATCGTTCGTTGCCACAATTTTCCATTGCTGATCTTGTCGGGCCAGTGGATCTTCAGGATCTTACTAAGGCACGTGTTGATGAGGATTTTGATTTTCTTTATGATGGTGACTGGTTCTCCAGGTCTCTGTTCCGTTGAGTAATATTGGTTTTACTTAGGTGTCGAAGAGCCAGCTTTTGGTGGTCATGCTGATCTCACTAGATCTCTAGATGTTCTGCAGCCGATGGAAGGCTGCTCGTGCTTTACTGATACGGGTTCTGACGTCTGCATCTGTTCCTCCAAGTTTGCCCATGGTGCTGCCGAGATAAGTAAACTGTCCACCTATTCCGGGGGCTCACCTTGGACTGTGATGGGTGTCGTGTTGGATGCGTTGTTCTTGAACACCTTGCTCTTCCCTCTGTTGATGTTGAGCTCCAGTCTAGCTGAGTTAATCGTAATGGTGCTAGTCTTTTCTTGCATTTTGTTGTTGTGTGTGGGAGAGAAGAGCGAAGTCGAGGTCGTCCAGCTGTTTCGTAGTCGATGTAGTTACTGCTTTTTGTTTTGTGCTAATACCCCGAATACGTTGAGCATTCTATGCATTGTTTCTCGCGATCGAAGGAAGGTCGATTCTAGGTATAGCATTTTCATTGATGCTTTTGTTTTCCAGACGAAACTCGGGTCAATTTCTAGCGTCTCCGTTCAAAGCGTCATTAATGCTCGTGCAGTCTTTGACTGTGCGGCACTTTGCCTGGATCAGGCTTGCTTTCATACCATACCATAATGCTCGTAAACACAGCCGTCGAAAATGATAAATTTGTGCTTCAAATTTGTGAAAGGTCCATCATAGACAAGGCTTTTTAGACCCATAGTTGACCACCAACGCTGTGCTTAAAAACGTGTGATAAACATCATGTTTATTTAGAATACTCAGATTACCCTGAAAGAAAGATGTCCGCCAATCCACTTGTGAACGTTAAATCCTTAAATTGATTAAACGGCTAGTTTTGCTATTTTACTGGCGTCGGTGGACGGTAAGGCATTGCTTCATCAAACACAAGACGTGGCTATTCAGCAAGCAATCCAGAATTGAGTCCTACACTTTAATATCGGACCAATTACTTAATTTGATCTGCAGGTTTCGGGAACATCTATAACAATGGTTTAGCTGCGAGCATAATTTCGATGTGATCGATTGATTGCATGTGTCAAGTGTGATTAGAAAAAAACTTGACCTAATTCGTTGCACTGAAGCCCGCAAATGACCGGTCGTTCTAGTCATCGTAATAATAAGTTTAGAGCCAAGGAAGGTTCTTTAGGTTAAGACCACACGTGGCCCGAAATGCTGACAGATTGCTGAGGCCTAGCAATTAGCGTATATGCTCAATTCTTCAAACCTTTCTCGGTTTTTAAACCACCATTCATGTATTAATTATGAATTAATACAGCACATCTTTTCGCACTGCACGAAAGCTTTAACATCCACTATAGTTGCACCCTCGAGCAGAAACATATCCTTAGAGTGTAATAGCACATTAATTTAATCTACTTACATGATCGATAATGTGATGCTTCCTGGCGTCCTTTCGTTTCAAACCAGTATCCTGTGAGTCAAAACGTTTGGTTGTGCACCCTACTTCTTTCTCTTATCTGAGTATAAGCAAGTTGATGCTACGATAGCCACCACACATGGCTCTGCAGTGACACTATTTTAAGCATGTGTTGGTCACCATGGCCTAAACTATTGTTCACAACAGGATGGATAATCGGAAATGGTTTTTCTTCCATCCTTCCCCTCCTTGCGGTCTTTCCTGTGTTCTCCGTGCAATAAGTGACCTACCTAAGGACATGTATTTAACATCATTTGGTCCCTATCCTTCAATCCCGAAACCACAAATGTAAAAACCATGGGAGGATCAGTCTAATAATGTGTTCTAACCACCAACTCACTTTATTCCTGAAGTATTTCATAATGCTACAATCAATAATTATTTTTGTTGTTTTTTAAAGTCAAGTTTTGAAGCATGTTGATTATAGATTTTGACTGCATCAAGCCTCTCCCATCAGTACCAGTTGTTTTGTTCCCCTTATTCATTTCCTGCTATCTTGGATACACTTTATGTGGGCATTTTACAGAGCTTAGCTCTGGGTTGAATGCCTTTTGATAGCTGTATATGGGCTTTTTGAATAGGGACTAAAGTCGGCGTCGAAGCACAAACTGCTTACTCCCACTGACCACATGCACACCGACGAAATGATCTCGGTTCATTTTTGTAGAAACCAAGGAACTAGCTATTCCGCTCATCGACTCTGTGAGAACTGTCATATACTGTCTTGACACTTTTGGGACATAATTATGTTGTGTTTCCCTCATCGCTTCATTATGCGCATCATATGCAGACCGCGTTTTGCTCCTGTACGGACAAAGTATGCCATTTATTGGCACCGTATCGTTTGAGCAGAGACCCGGTACGGTGCAACATGGTGTCCGTTTGATAATGATCAACCTTAGGTTCTGATCGCTTGGTCTGTCGTAAACGTGTAATGTAATTGTTGTTTTGATGGTCTCCGGTTTCTGTAATGTTTAATGTGCTTTTCTGACACTGACGTATACCACGAAGATTATTGAAAAGTTCGAGTGAATTCGGTTCTATCCCACTGCATTGTTTGTGGGAGTTATTATGGTATGGTATGAAAGCATAAGCCTGGTCCAGGCAAAGTGCCGTACAGTCCGAGACTGCACGTGGGCTACGATACTGTCAGGTTGCCAAGGCCTAGACAGATATGAGGGGGGAATAGAAATGGTAGTGAGACTCCAGCGTGTTTCAGCATGAAGCTCACTACTGTTGGCCAATCAATTTAGCACAATGTTAGCCGCACAACACAGAAATGCTGTACGATTGCACATCCGTGTGGGAGTTATTAACCAAAGCTCTTTATTCAGTTCCCAGGCTCTTATTATCTTTTCAGAATGACCGTAACTAAACTATTTGTTGTGATGAACCCTTTTTAAAGTTCAATTCCATAAACCTTGAAAACGTTTTACCATTTTATTAATCTCATAATAATTTCATTCATGATGCTACGAATTCATTATGTTCCATTAACATTTCTAGTTAGGTTACTCATTGGATCTCTCAATCCACTGAATCATTTGCGAAAATTCTGTGGAGCCCGACATAGAATAAAAGCAACATCATCATCATCATCTTGAACATCGTTGTACGTATGTATGTATGAAATCACAAGCCTGATCCAGGCAAAAGTGCCGCACAGTCAGCGACTGCACGTGGGCTAAGATACTGTCGGGTTGCCCAGGTCTAGACATAAGGAGAATGAAAATAGCAATGAGACTACAGCGTGTGCTCGCATGCAGCTCACTGCCGGTGGCAAATCAATTTAGCACGGCGTTAGCTGCGTAGCACGGAAATGCTCCACGATTGCACATCGTTATCACACCGGTAGCACTCGTTCACAACATACTTCATTCGAGGTGTCATCATCATCATCATGAAGCACAAGTCTGGAGCCAGACAAAGTGCCAAGCAATCTGAGGCAGAAAAGGCAGATAATCAAGCGGGTGATAAAGGGAAAACAGGCAAGCGGGATATGAAAAATCGAATGCGCAAAAAGCAGCTTGTTTTTTGTAGTTTCACTGCATGCGATTTTGTGGGGTTTTGTTTTTTATATAAAATAATACTGAATTAAAAATTATGACACACATAATAAAATACACTGCCGCCACTGACTTCGGTTTTCAGCCATATCTCGTATGCGCGGATGTGCAATCGTGCAGTACTTTGTGCTTTTTTTCTTCCTTATATCTGTCTAGGCCTGGGCAACCTGACAGTATCTTAGCCCACGTGCAGTCTCTGACTGTACGGCACTTTGCTTGCATCAAGCTTGTGCTTCCATGTCATGTCATGTCATGCCTTAAAGTTTGGCAGTCACGAGCAACTTGTTCCGAACTCGTGGGGTCATGTTGAAGGTTTCATCTGTGGATCATCCGCGTTACCTCGATAACTGACGTTTGGCCGTCTAAAGGGCAATCCTTATTGGTTTCGTAAACAGTTACATGACGCTCAGTCTGACTCTTTTTGCAAATGCCTGCGCCTTATAGATCTGAGATGGACGCACGAGATTACGCTCCATGTCATCATTCTCAGGATCGCTTATATAGGCTGAAGGCTATATCAAACACTGTTAACATCTGCAAAATTGCTACAGTTATCGCTTCCTCGGTTTTCGGTTCGACGCAATCTGACTACCTCAGCTAACGTGGACCCTCTGTCAGATTATTACACATATATAACACAACTAATTTGTACCCATCGGTGTATGAAACATATTCCGCTGACGCGAATAAACTTGAGCAGCGGTTTCTCTCACTTACAGCTCGTAGGCCAGTATAATCTTGGAATGTCACATATTTGCAGTCGTGCAGTACTTCTGTGGTGTGTAGTTAACACCGTACTACCTTGATTTGCATGCAGTAGTGAGCTGCATGAAAAATACACTTCTGTTTCCGTTTTCATTCTCAACCGATATCTAGGCCTGGGTAACCTGACAATACATTGGCCCATGTGATAGCTATGACTTTGCGGCACTTTACCTGTATCAGGCTTTTGTTTTGGTACATACCTAAATAATGTGAAATTTGATCAAGTGTAGTGATTATCCTAAAACAAAATTCGCTGAACAAAAATCAAAAAATATTTAATCTTTAAATGAAGTTTGTTAGTTTTCGTTTTTTCGTAACTAGTATAACCACACCTTGTACTCATGGTAAGTCTTGTATAATCGTGCTAAGTTGATTGGCCACCGGTTGTGAGCTGCATGCTGAAACACGCTGGAGTCTCACTACCGTTTCCTGTCCTTTTTTCTTCCTCATATCTATCTAGGCCTTGGCAACCTGACAGTATCTTAGCCCGCGTGCAGTCTCTGACTGTGCGGCACTTTGCCTGGATCCAGTTTGTGCTTTCAAACCACACCTTGTATAATCAGCATGTATCACGTACTATTCGCAACCTAATAACAAATACCTTGCTCAACGATTTAAGCGCCGCGTTTTTATGAGGACGCGAGTCGCTTAAGCACGTAATTTAAACTTTCGGGCCACTCTGTTTATTGTTATATTTCTTTCATAAACGTTCGCTTAACACAACTATCTTGTATTTTAGGATGCAACGGGCGATGCGCTGACTGACCAAACACCCGACCTCGCGTCCATGTTTGATACCGCGAAAGGCGATAACGCGCTGTCTTCTACAATTAGTTCAACACAGTCCACAATTACCACTGCGTTTCCTTTGTTGCATGGTTGTGATGCCGAATTCGGATCCGTCACGTTGGATCCCCCGCCCCGTTCGAAGAAATCTCTGAAAAAGAAAACCAAAAGATCTGTAAATAAGTTGTCGTCGAGTGTAAGCGGGACCAGTCAACACCAACCGTCTCACGACAATCCATCACCGAGCACTTCAATGGAAAAGCTTGATTCAGCACATCATGAGCAACCGTCACAATGCAATATTGAACCTGTTTCGCTTGATCTGAACACCTCTGATCCCGATGTTGGCCACGCTGCAGCGGTACCAGACTCCGGTGCTACTATTGTTTCGAAGCCTGAATCTACCGAAACGAAATCACGCGTCCATCAAACCACTGAGTCGTGTGTCGGTGAACATCTCGATTCTTTTGATGACGATTTCACGCTTGTGGTCACGAAAAAAGAACGCCGAAAACAAAAGAACGGATGCAATGACCTATCCAACTTTTCTGCCTCCCCGCCTGTTGTAAATTCTCCAGCACAGCGATTCTCGAGACCGCCTCTTGTAAATGGAAATCACCCAATGCCTGCCGATAAAATTGTTATCCCTGTTCGGTTAAATGGCTATGTGAGGTCTCCGTATCATTCTTATCCACCCAATAGATTTAAACAACCGGCGATTAATCGATCTGTCAATCTCATTCCTTCCAATTCACCTAAATCATCGACCCATGTCAATGCTCCTGCCTCGTCTCCCAAAGATCTTCGCCAACAGTCCAATCAACACACTGCCTTTAAATTCTTCAACAGTTCTACCAATCCGTCTTTCGCTTCTAGAGGACAAACCATCTGCAATGATCACACCAGGCTCATCTCAAGCTCGAAATCAGCCCAACAACATCAGCGATTAAGAAATTTTCTACTCTTCACATGGAACTCATTTTGTACTGATCGCACCAAGGGCATTTCACTTTGACTCCGAAATGTCGGGTTCAACTTTCCATGTCACAATCGCTGCCTCTTATCTAGATGTGAAACCGCAAACGTATCTTTCACCGTTGTCAGTAGTGCCTTTCATTTTACACTGCATTAGAGTTTGCCTTGTCAGTAGATTTTAGATTTAGTTTTTTTATTTTTTATCGTTTATTTCCTTTCGTTTCTGAGCCGCACTATCGTCGTGCTATTTCATCGCCGGGGAACTTTTCACCGTTGTATTTATTTGTTCGTACACGGCCCGCAAATGCACATCTGTACAAACACTGCACAATTCTAGTTTCAACGATGCCTTCCGGCTCCTCTAATGATCATTCCACTCCCAATTTTCTGTAATGATAAATCGCGAAATACGGGTTCCGCCTGCTTCCTCCCCCTCCGTCCCCATACCAGTTCACTTTGAAGAAGCTGTTTGTTCGATTTGACTATCAACATTTCTCGTTTCTTTGCTTGGAACTGCATCTTTCTACTCGTTGTTCCTTCCCCATGGTTTTAATCCAGGCTGTGTTTTTTGTCGCCCAACACCGGTTTGTTTCCCCGGTCTTTGTTGCCGGTAGCGTTTTGTTATATAGTAGTTCAATTTGTTATTGATTAGAACCTTACCTGCTCTGACCTATGGGTTTTTTGGCGATCGGGGCAGGTCTACAGTTGTCCTGTTTTCGGACACTTCGTCTCATAGGAATTCCAAGTTTCATGACACCAGACATACGTGATTTAATCTATATTTGCTGACATTTAAATGTGGTTACTTGGATTATCGGGATAACGGTAAACGTAATCATTAGTGCAGATCGCTGTTGTTAGTAATGACGCTGCTTTCTTATCGTTTTACTTTATTGTACAAAATAAAATGTATTTCAAGCCTACTAGATGTATAACAGTGTTCGTTACGATACTATCAGGTTACTTAGTCCTAAACAGATATAAGTAAGGGGAAATAGCAGTGCGACTCCAGTTTGTTCTGGCATTCAGCTGACTACCGATGGTAAGTCAATTTACCACGATGTTAGTTGCTTAGCTTCCATTAGCAAACATAAATACTTTGCAAACGCCTAAACCTGTGTTCTTATTTAAGAACACTTCACCGGAAACTCGCACTTGTCCTGCCTACGTCACCTGCATAAATCAACGCTTGCTTTGGGCGCCATTTGGTATTTGTTTACTGTACCACGTTTATGCGCTAGCGGTTTACAAACGCGGATTATTTTTTTCCGAGTCGATATATACCGGCAGTTCGCGTCTGTCAAGATGCATTCAAACACAGATGTCTCTGACATTTTGCATCGTTACTAAATTATGGACAAACTTTCTAGACTCGCCTGTGTGAAGACTTTGTTTTCTCCGTATAAGTTGTTTACTCGTATCGAACGGAGTAAATTTTCACTATCAACTAGGTTTATTATACATGTGGAGCACAGCTGCTGTTTATTTGGTCTCGGTATGATCGATTATTATCTATTGTGTGCGCTCTAATGTCAATGTTGCTTAATGAAATCGAATCTATTTAATCATTAAAAGTTCAAACATAGGTACACTTGTGTGGCACTGTTAAACAGGGTTCTTACAAAGAACCACGATGTTCAAATACAGAATCACAAAGTGATTCTTGTTCAAGCACTCAAGGCGCTTACAAACGACCAATATATTTTGGTGATCACATCCCCATCCCTACCACACTACGACCGGATTCTGTCTGTTTGCCGTCTTAAATTAAAATGTTGCATGAGTCATAGAAGGGTTGGGTTATCTTACTATTCGCTTCCTTCAGCCGACAACTTGCATGTACTGATTTCATCCACTGAATCGCTTCGTGTGCTTGAAATTCCGTGACGGTTTGATGTGTTTGCTGTGACAGAATGAGTAGTGCTCAGTCGCCATTTGTGGACATTTTGTTGAATGTGCTGAACTTGATGTATGATGTTGCTCACATCTCCCGCACTTACACACCACAACCGGTTTCAAGCTGTTTGCTGTAATTAGTTAGAGACAATGAGATCGAGTTCAGTGTGCCTTGAAATAGTGTAGACGTGCTAAACAAAAAGTTGAGCTTTGAAATCGCTGTTTAATAGATTTCTTACACAGAACTACGATGTTCGCATAGAATCATTGATTCCTGGTCGAGTGCTCAAGTCGATTAGAAACGACCAATGTATAGTGTTGCACACATCCCCCGCACTCACACGCCACAACCAGTTTCTGATTTTCCTGACAAACAGACGTGTAAAATGGGTAAATACTAGGAAAATGACTACAACAACCTATATCCTCACCACTGGATGGATGGTAGATGCGGGGGTTGCGCTAGCATTTAATTGGACACCATCCTTCGGCAAAACACAAAGCAGGATGCGTCTAAAAGACCGAGGACATCAATCGCAACTAGACACTCGAGTGTCAGAGGAATTGTATAAGAATGGATAAGGTGACAGCACCTTTCAATCTAGGAGCAAATGTCAGCCGCTATTAAACGATGTACAACTCGTCAAGGTCATCCAAACGTGTGTTCACGAATTCGATTGACAAATCAGATGAAAGTAATAACAGGAGCAGACAAGTTGAGGGAATTGTTGTTGTTAAGGGATTTACCTATTTGAGAGAGGCATCTTTTGTTCTCTCTCATGTGCGCAGCATACGGTTTGAACCATCAGTGTTCTCTTGTGCTGCTTGGTTTGTTGGTGATTGTGATTAATGTCGGAAAGGTTAACTCTGTGACGAATTTGGACGCTTTCAACAAGTGGATGGGAAACGCGGGTTGAAGTGGTCACCATTGTATCGAGTGTCCTCGAATCCTATTTAAAAGGACAAGAAACGCACCTTGACCTCGATTCACCTAGCATAGTTATCACCTCGACCTGACCGTGTTAATTAAACCTGAGATAATCACTGGCCCTGTGGGTCTCAACAGCGTGATAGATCAACCTTCACAAACGGATAATTCAAGAGAATTACTGAGCTTCATGCTGCTCTCTCATCTGAGGACCGCGAACCACAGTAAACTATCAGTTATGAAGTTAATGATAATTGTGAAGCAAAGGTCAACGTTATTTTAAAGCTGGAAGATTTGTTGAATTTGACCTTGAAATAGAACCTGTTGCTGTCCGTGCAAATGCAACAGAGCGTTGTGATACAGTCAGAAATGTGACCCGTACAGTTATTCGACGAAACAATGTATTTTATTTATCCAGATTAACCTGTTATTTTACGATAGGCAATAGGTCTTTTTTCAAACTTCTTCGAGTTTGGCTTGGAATATCATTTAAAATTTCGTATAAAAAAGTCAACACTCCACAACGATCACTTTTTTGACTCATCGTACATTGTCTCTGTTTATCAGCTAACAAGCGGTCTCTTTTTGATCCAAGTTCAACTCAATTCAATAAAATCAGAATTTTGTTTGCTTTCACGGGCCAGTGATTCCGCTTCTCGCCGCTATAACGTGAGATTTTCACCTCTGGCAGACGAAATTGAGACATTGTTGTTAACCTCGCTCGATCGATGCCAACCGTGGATGAAGTAACAAGCGCACGTTCTACTGCGTCTCATGACTAGACAGTCCGATTTGGGAGGGACAATTTTTCCATACAATTTCTGGTGGAAGTTTTGAAAATTACCCCGATACCGGGCACTTACACCACGTTAACCATGCAAGTACTAACTGGACCAATGTTACTCAACGTCTTTGATCAGACGACAACCGGTGTTTCTAACGTTTTATAATCGCGGCCAAACGCGTACCCTCAACACGGAGTTCCGCAGGGCTCGGTGTACTGACCTCTTCTGTTCTTAGTGTATATGAATGACGTGGTGGAGAATATTGGGTATAATTTGATAGTGTTTGCTGATGATATTGAAATACGGAAACGTGCTAGGATAATTAACGACTGTATGGCTTTACAAAGGGATCTGTATACCTTATTTCTTTGGTCCCAGACAGATTACATTGCCTTTTAATCCTGTGAGATTTAAAATGCTGCGGCTTGGCAATTTTCAGCATCACACGCATCAGCTTGGTGCGCAAAATCTCGTCTGGACGACCGCAGTAAATTGATCAAGGTGTCTGGGTTTCGTGTAACCTCAAGCACAGACATCATTGCCGAACGGCGTATATAATAAAACCTTGCAGTATTTTGGGTCTGCTTAAGAGGTTATTCGAGAGCTTCACCCAGAAACCTTACGTAGGTTAATTATCATATACGTTCGATCTATTACGGAATATTCTATCCAAGCCTGAGCTCTGTGACCAAGGAAGGATATTGAACTACTTAACAGGATGTATCACCGTGAGACTAAGTTGGTCTCCTGTTACAAAAATTCGCCTTTCTAAGGTCGAATGTCAACACTTGACCTACATGACTTTACCCAACGGCGAATACCGAGTGGCCTTGTGCTGACATTTAAAATTTTACATCGACAATCATCCCCTCAAACATTTACTTTAGCCCAAGGACCTTACTCGGACACGCAGACATTCAAAGGCTTCAAGCATCCCACATTCTGGACTGGATATTTGTCGGAATTTTTTCCCGGTCAGAATTTTTTCACGTGGAACATCTTTTTCAAGGTAATTCAGGGTTTTTAATGGTCTAAAAATCAACAGCCTTAACAATAACCATTGATCGTAAAAAAATAAATGTACTTGTATAAAAACACGATAAGCAATTAAATTGTACAGTATATAAGTAGTCGGGAAACGAATAATTCAATAAATATTTATCTATTTATCTTATTTTTGTTTTAAATTCATGCAAACTAGTGGAGTGAGCGACGGTAAAACAGACACGACCAATTGTGAAGCGTATCAAGAACGTTTTTGTAATAGCTGACAGTATTCTGGGCTAAGGATGCAACTACATATCTTTATGTCGTCCGCAAGCAACGAAATGTTACATCAAACAAGTTTCGGTATTTCATTGACCTAAACTAGAAAGAGAATCTGACCAAGGACTGAACCTTGGGGAACTCCGCTAGTTGCTGCGGTTGGATTTTATAATGCATCGTCAACACGTACTTGGGCAGTGCGATTTGTTAGGTAGTCGTTTAGCTAATTCAACAACTTTCCGGCAGTACGAAGCTTTTCAACTTACTGTAGTAGTTGCCTATAGTTTATACGACCAAATCTATATAACAGGCATGGATTGCTTGCCCTTTATCGACCGCTTGTGTCCATTCATCCAGCGTTATCAGTAAATTAGATAGAAAAGAACAATTCCGTCTACATCCATGCTGTTTTCTCGAAATCAATTGGTTATTTTCAAAATGTTTCATTAGATCGTCAACAATGAGGCGCTCAACTAATTTGGAACTCACAGGTAATATGTATGTATGAAAGCACAAGCCTGTTCCAGGCAAAGTGCCGCACAGTCGGAGACTGCACGTAACAGAGTAACGGGTTGGTAATTAGAAACATCGGAGCGATTTCCACCTTTTTAAATAGGAGAAGTTATTCCGCGTTTCCAATCTGTAGGAATCAATCCACTTGCCAGTGCTTGCTCGATCAAGTATCTGAGTGGTTTGTATAGCAAACTCGCAAATTGCTTCAATATTAGCGGAGTTATTCCTTCAGCCCCAAGAGACTTTCCGGTTTTAAGATTAAATAAACCTTGAAGGATGCGTTTCGAATTGACATTTATTTCACTTATGGCAAACGTGTTTGAAAGTGTTTGATTTGAGATGTTTATTGCATGTTCTCTCGGGTTGAATACCGACGAATAAAACGTGGCTAAAGCATCAGCAGTTTCTGGTGCAGTTGTTGTTGGTCCAGCTGATGTGTTCACGGACGCAACTCAAGATTTCACCTTAGCTTGATCGTTAACCATACGATACAGTATTTTGGGGTTTCGCTCCATCATGCTTGATATCACTTCTTGGAAGTACAACTTGTCTTGGATGACAAATTTGTTTACTTTGTTCCGCAGTAAACGGAATGTTTCCCAGGTCTCGGATGATGGGTTTTGCCGATGGTGTCGCCAAGCAATGTTTCGTACCGTTAACCACTTACGAGTTCGGCTTCTTAATTTAAATTCAAAGTTTTTTTCTTGAGTTCATGAGGACAAATTCGGAGCTCACTTCGATTGAACTTTTGAGATTAGATATTAGCCATATCCAAAACTCATGTACGTTGCTGGTTTCCGGTTGGCAGTTAATCGTGTTTTTCAGAGCATCACTCAACGCCATGGTGTTGATCCGCCTAACTGTTTAACAGACATCATTTGTTCTTACAACCTCAACCAGATAGTCAAACTGAATGACGCCATGATCACTTAGTCGTAAGCAACGTTATCAATGTCATGTTCATTGCTTATCAGAATGAGATCTAGGATGTACACCTAGGAAGATACATCTGTTCCGCGGTATCGGGCAATACATGCAACGTGGTTATAAAGAGGAATATCGTCCAACAAATCACTGAATGCGCGTTCGAGGGAGTGTTCTGTGTAAATATTGTTGCTCTGAAGTTTCGGTAAATTGAAGTCACCCACAATCACAAATCAACAAGTGAATCTGGAAGTAACCATTTGAATTCTGTCGAGTAAGACAAGATTTAAGTGAGCGATGAGCGATATACAACTCCTAAAACACAGTCTTCGCCATTAGCTGATCGGCGTGGGCACCAAACCCTATCCCCACACAGAAAATTTCGGTTATAGTACTTTGCTACTCCTTCTCTTCTTGATTCACGGTCATGGCGAATAAGTGACATGCCGGGTAATTCTAATTCAAAATTTTATTGGTGACTCTGTTAGTAGACACGATTCCGTTACGGCTATTATGTCTGGTGAAAATGTCAGAAAAACTGCACACAATTCACCCATTTTGTTGCCAAAACACTGTGACTTTGTGTCTAGGCATTTTATAGTAGTTTTTCTCAGCAGGTGTGGGAAAGAAGGCAGGCGGAGTGCAGATTACATTTTAGGCATTTGAGGGGGTTTTGCTTGCAAGGATGCCTTATAGTTTTGGGGTTGTACTGTTGTACTGCAGTGATTTGCGGCATCTGTTGCATTTATTTCTGGGGCGTCGGCTACTGATTGACTTGCTGGTGTTTCTCTCTCGGTGTGTTGCACCGTGTTGTTTCGATGCGCTCAATCTAATTTCTCGTGGTAATAACCTGCGGCCATTTTCCCAATGAGTTTTGACCGTTCAATGTAATTCAAAGTTTTAATGGTTCAAAAAGCAAATACTTTACAGTAACCACAGATTATAAATATAGGGAATGCATAAAAACAACACAAATGTTTCATCCATATGGAAAGTCAGGTATTCAGGTGCGTAGTTGGGTTTGGTCAACATATAATTGTCAAGTTCAGCCTTGAAAATGTTCAGGCTTATTGCGCAAATGATATGTGGGGGCAGCGAGTTCCATATAAAACAAACTCTGACAGCAAAGAAAAACCTTCGACAATTTGATCTGGAGTGTGGAATAATTAACTTGTAGCCCTGCGATCTGCTACCACGTGCTTCTTGCCGATGAAACAGGTGTTCAAGTGGGTGATCCACTGTATGCAGAATGTTGAAAAGCAGGATCAAGTTACCCCTGAGACGACGGTACGAAAAGTCAAAGAGGTTGAGTGTTGCGATCCGCTCCTCGTATGGTCTGTTGTATAGCCCGGTCACCAGTTTTGTAGCGCGGTGGTATACCCGTTGCAGCAAGGTCATGTCCTTTTGTAACCATGGGACCATGCTTGAACAGCATACTCCATTGTTGGTCTGATATAGGTGTTAATTATACGTGGGAGTATCTGCTTTGAGAAACGACCGAAGATCCTTCTGACCAATGCTAAGATTTGGCAGGACTTTTTGTATACAACAGAACAGTGCCGTGAAGACTTCAGGTTACTGCTAATCCACACGCCCAGGTCTTTCTCTTCAGTAACCCATGAAAGTTGCTGAGATCCCAGAGAGTATGTGAATTCGAATGATTTACCGACGTTCAACATTTTACATTTTTGGATGTTGAATGGAAGGCAGTTCCGCAAGGACCAATTATGAAGTGCTTCGAGATCTTTTTGGAGAATTTGGCAATCTTCTATGGTGCGTATGCTAGTCCAGACTTTGATGTCATCCGCAAATAAAATGATTTTGCTGCGTACGATTTCGGGTATATCATTCGCGTACACGAGGAAGAGTATTGGCCCCAAGACTGAGCCTTGAGGTACGCCACTTGTAACTTCTACTGGGCTGGATAGTGCCCCATCAACTCTAACCCTTATAACTCTACCAGTCAAGTAATCCTTTATCCAGGCCAATAGTCTGCCGCATACCCCGAGCTGCTCCAATTTTTGTAGCAGTATGCTGTGGTTAACACGATCAAAAGCTTTAGACATGTCCAAGTAACACGCATGGATAGGGCATCCATCGTCCACGGCTCGAGTCCAATTATCAAGAGTTATGAGAAGATTGGTGAGACAGGAGTGTCTTGTCCTGAATCCGTGCTGTGCGATGGAAAGAAGCTTATTTTGTTCCAAGTGTTTGATAAGTTCGTCGGCCACAAGTCGTTCGAGAACTTTAGAGACCACTGGCAACAACGTGACTGGTCTGTAGTTAGACGCATCAGATCGGTTCCCTCCTTTGTATATCGGAGTGATTAGTCCACATTTCCAGTCATTAGCAACCGTGCTACAACTCAAGGACAGGTTGAAAAGGTCAGAGAGTGGTGAGAATAGAGCATGGGCGCATTGCTTTAGGATGAATGGTGTTATTTCATCAGCACCCGGGGATTTTTTTGTATTTAACCCGCGTAGCTTTACCAGGACACTCTCGGGTTTCACAACGATTTCGTGTATTGTATTCTGCGACCTGAATGCAGGTAAATCGTAGGATACGCGCTCGTTAGGGTAGAACACTCTAGAGTAAAATTGAGCGAGTTCGTTAGCGGCTTCTAGAGCTGTGGATGTAGTTCCAGTTGTTGTAAGTAAAGCAGAAACACCTGGCTTTACCCTGGCCTTTCTGTTCACGATCTGGAAGAGGAGCTTCGGATTTCGTTCAATTTTATCCATCAGATTCATTTGATACTTTTCTTTATCCTCCTGGACAAGTTTAGTAACTTTGTTTCTCAACAAACGGTAAGATTCCCAAGATTCAGGTGTTGAATGCAGTACGTGGATTCTCCACGCACAGTTTCTCACCTTTATCCATTTCCGTGTTCGACTCCGGATCACGAATTTGAATCCTTTTTTCAGTTGTTTTGAAACATATTTTGAGTGGAGTTCTATTTTTCGGTTGATTTTCTGAAGTATCGATGACCAGCATTGTTGGACATCAGTGCTAATCGGTGCCCAGTCGGTGACTTCTTGAAGAGACATTGATAATGCAACCGTATCGATTTTTCTTATCAACTTCTGAGCATCACTTGCTCTTATCGCTTCAGATATATAGTCGAAAACAATGACTACATGATCACTCTTTCCAAGAGGTGCTTCATAACGGATATCCTCGATGACATTTTCCTCGCTAGTCAAAACAAGATCGAGAATGGACGGTGTGTTTGTGCCTCTGAAGCGAGTGCTGCTTGAGATGTGGTTGAATAAAGGAATTTCGTTGAACATTTTGTAGAATAGATGATCAAGAGAGTTCACCGGTGGAATCTCGCTTTTTAGTAAATTCGGGAGATTAAAGTCACCCATGATCAGGACGTTGTTTTGATATCTGGAAACAACCAGCTGAGTTTTCTCAATTAAACTAGCATTGTATGCTTCGTCTGCTGACGGTGGTCGGTAAATCGCACCAACAACACAGTTTTCACCTGTTGCTAATTCAAGTGAACACCAAAGTGTCAAAGTATCAAATCATTATCCGTGATTTTTCTGAACGTGAGGTGTTGATCATAGTAAATAGCAACACCTCCTCCTCCACGGTCCATATGAGCACGATGAAAAAGAAACATGTTTGGAATGGAAATTTCCTCCTCAACTAATTGGTGATTGAACCAAGTTTCCGTTACGGCTATCAGGAGTGGTGAATATTTTTGACGAAGCTCGATTAGTTCGGGTAACTTATTTATCAAGCATTGTGCGTTGTTGTATAAGCATTTGATGGTAGATCTTGATAAAAGAGTTGGATGATGAGTATTTGAGCATGTAAGTTGAGTACGTGTCAAACATGGTAGGCCTCGTGTTAATGGGTATATTACATCACCGACTCCGACAGAGTCGGTCGACATCCGTTTTTTGGAGCAGGAGTCCCGGCATCACTGTGCTCAGTACCAATGGGTCAAGCAACTTACACGATAGAGCAGGTTTACAGGTGTTTTCTGACAATTTTGATCTCTCGTGGAACTTTGTATCGATACTGTTTCCAGTTGTTAAGCACGGTGTTCACCATAGTGGTGGTCAAAAGTGTCAGTTTAAGGCGTCGTGGACCATTACCTTCGTAATTCGATGACTTTGGGATCCGGAACGTATCGATAACCGTTACTTTGGTTGTTTGGATAGCATTACTGATAAATCTCCACTGTTGTAGGTCGTGGTTGGATTTACACTTTGTATCTGAGCCGGTGGCATCTTCTGGGGCATTTAAGAGAATAAGTGTGCGGTTATTGCCATCGTTTGTTTTCCTTTGCTTACCTTCCGATGGCGATTTTGCCCGCTCCGACCAGGGCACATCAACAAATACACGAGATGTATTTTTCATGCCGTCCCGTAGCAAGTATGTCGACAGAAGTACATCTTCTAAATCCTTCTCATTTTGCACTACTACCTTGAACAACCGCGGGTTATCTTGGTGTAGCGCTTTGGGAGTACGACTCAAGCGAATCAACGAAACCGGGTGGATCGCATTGAGATTCGTGCGAGTGCACAGTTTCAACCATTCAGCCAAATCATTCTGATGTCTATTCGACAATAACGTCTCAGTCGATTCTGGCACGTTGGTGCAGATAACACTAAGAGAAATTCCTTTCGAGGCAACTTTTGCTAATGGGGCATTCGATGTGAACGGTTTCGGCTTTAAGACGTTTTTAGCACTCTCCTGGGTGCTGTGCTGTAACAATTCAACGTTTTCCAGATATTGGTTTGGTGGTGGTAAAGTTGAGCGTATTCGTTTGTTCAGTTTACATGTCTTAAGCTTGATCAATGGCTCTACAGCATTTTTCACTCGTGCAAGCTCCTCTTCCAGTTGCGACAGTCTACTCACTATCGTATTAGACACTTTTCCAACAGATGAATGTATACTCTTGCGATGGCCATTTATATTTGAATTTCTACAGGCATGGCAGAAATAACAAACAGATGGAAAAGCATGCAAATGAATATTTTGTTAGATGGATAGTCATTATCGTTCACTAGCCTTGCACACTCATCAGTTAAAGTTTTATCACATGACGTGTGTTGGTGGAACCCGCAGAAAGCACATTTAACCGAAACATTATCAATGCTTACCGGAGCTAAACACGTGATGCAGAGGTCACGACCATTCCGTGTCGCCGTCGCGTGAATACTTCTCACGGTCACAGCTGGATCGATATTTTTCGTGGTCCGGACAGTGGATCACGTTCGCACGTTTGTGGGTTGCATAAGGCTTGCCGGTTGATCGATAATGGGTGTTTTGTCCGTTGAGTGAGTTGACTGTGTTCGTTGGCGAGATTTCGGCATTGAACAGTTAATCCGCGATAATTCGTGAACCGCAGAAGATAGAACACGAAATAATGTATCGAAACTTGTAGCTCAATGTGGTCTTTGCAATGATTGCAAAATCCGTATGATAGCTGGTGCTGGGAAAAACTTTGTGCGCGTGAACAAAATGTTCTTTTCCCATCAAACTGGTAACTTTGCTGTAAGTTGATTTGCACGATCGAAAAGTATGAAATCCGAGAGATATCGTTGAGTGATATCCGGAATTCTTTAAATGGTATAAATCCGTGCAGTTGCAACGAAGATATGATCAAAATTGTCAGAGCGACGAAAAATACGTCCGCACAGTAGCGTGTAGCGTGTCCAATATATTTCTGTAAAAATTTTATTTTAAGGGGCTTAGGACTGAATCCTTTATAGTTCGTAGTCCGCCACTGCTACATCACGGAGGAATCTCCATTGTAGCTGATCGTGTTTGCGGTGCAATGATTTATCAGTTGCTTCGTCAGCTTCTGGGACTTCCAAAAGGATTAAACTTCGACCATCCCTTTGTTTCGTTTGGGTTTGTTGCTGTTTGCTTCCTGCAGTTTCCCATCAGGGTACATAAGCGAAGTTCCTTTCAGTCGTCTCCGAACCCTCCCTACGCTTGAAAAGGCGGATATTGAGATATTTTCTAGACCCATCTCTGAGCTGACTGTGATTTTAGGTAGTTTTGGCTGGTCCCGATTTGACGAAATAGGTTTAGATTTAGCCGTATCAATTATACTAGTTCAACTAGCTCCACTTCCATGCGGCTGCAAAACTTTCTCCATTCTTCTTTTTCGTGCTTTAGCCTAGTAAGGTGACACTCGTTTCCCTTACAATGTGTGCCTCTTGTTCTCGCAGATTGCGGGACGTTTCAACTGTCTGAGATCAAATAGCTATCGTGTCCGCTTTTGGAGTAATTTTCACCGTGAATTTTGGTTTCGAATCTGAGGGTTTTAGCTGAGCAGATAAAATCTATCATAGAGCAACAAAGTTAGTGATGGGTCTTCGCAATGTTCCGTATACCGAAAGATTGCGACGTCTGGGTCTATGTGACTTTACCCAAAGGAGGATACGACACGATAGTATTCTGACCGATAGATTTGTGTCTACCGAAGGACATGCACTAAAACACTTGCTTGATGAATGTGATGGAAAAGTGACTCGCGGACATACCTTATCCCTTTACGTTTCAAGTTCCCGTATTGATTGTCTGCGCCATTTTTTTGCCGTACGAGCTAGATTTATTTGGAATTACCTACCCCAACATGCGGTGAACTCTCCTTGCCTGGCGATTTTTAAAGCGAAATTGGACTTGCACTTGCAAACGAACATCATCCGTGAGCCTTACATTTGATATTCTCTATTGCTTTTATACTATTGTGTTTTTCATGTTTTATTCATACCGTAATCCTGTGGTGTTGTAAAGTATTAACTTTTTTAACCATAAATCCTTGAATCCTTGGCTTCGTTAATTTCTTCGTACAAGAGAAGTTTTGGACAGACAGGCCTTTAACGGATGGGAATGTGAGCACCACAATACATCAAATCGTTTCATTATAACGGGGTCAACAAAAATTACAAGTCAGCATAAAAATCGATACGGCGGGTGTTGGTTAGTGCGGTATTGTGTCAAGTTGACGGATTGACGAGTTATAGGAATTTGTCAGTGTCCCGTTAAGAATATTGGTGTGAAATTGGTTTCACTTTGTGTATCTCTCCGAGTAGTTCCCGGACAGTGTTAAACACCGATGGGTTGATTTACCAGAAAAAATACAAGTTGATGCAAATGAACAAAGGAACAGCAGAAAATCCCCGAGGAAACCACGCGATTGGAATCAGTCAAGGTTTTCGCTTCAAAGCTCAATGAATACATGTCGAACCATGCGATATGTTACTGTCCTTATTGAAACTTGAAAGGTTTACATATTCTCTACTTTATATACCTCGTCACCTAGTGGTCTTTGTTATACTTTTGCTTTTTCTTCCATAAAGTTTCTGACTTCTGAGTTTTTGAGTTCTGACGGTTATAACAAGCCATCCACCACAGGCATGAATAAACTAACCAAAATTGCACATTTATTACATCGATAAGATTTTTATTTGATGGTACTGTACAGCAATTTGCTTTTTTAACCATAAATCTTGAATCTTGAATCCTGTTGAAAGCTACTGCCATGTTGATTGAATCAGGCCAACTGAATAACGCGTGGAAAATAATCGGTTTCAGGACACTAGCCAAGAGTGCTCCGACAACCGAGTTGATCCATCGACGCGTATCAAGTGACTGAAATCGAAGCACGTAATGATGATGCAACATCTCTTGGATTAAATAAAATCCTATTAACTACACGTGTTGAAATACGTGCCAGAAACTCATTTTCAGACGAGGCGCTGGCGACAGTTTCATGCTCATCGTGGATCGATAAATTGCTCCAGATACTTTTGAAAACTCGTAGCTCAGGTACGGGATTGTAGGCCATAGTTGTTCTCCGAGCTTGTATGATTGATTGTGGACATTTCGTCACCAAACTCGATGACATCATCAACGAAACTTCTTCCGAAGCAACTGGGCGATGAGCATCATTCAAATTTGTCTGCTTCCTTGCGACCTCATCTATTGTGATTGGCTAGAATTCTTGAACGTCTTCGTTGGCGGCGGGTTCTCATTGGTCCATAGATCCAGTCCAATTGAATGTACTCATTGATTGATTGTGATGTTGGATTTCACGCTTCGAGGAAATCTCGAATGTGACGAGTTCTGCCTTCGGCGATGACTTCTATTCTATCATATATCCTTGTGTCGAGCCTTTCACCATTCTGTCCGATATAATATTTCTCACAATCGGAACACAGGATGCTGTACACGACGTTATTTTTTTCCTCCTTAACAAACGTGTACTTGACATTTTCTATCTGGATTCTCCGTGTTGATGCGGGTTTTTATGCTACTTTAATTCCGATCGGGCGTAGAATTCTTGCGGTAATCTCCGAGATATGTTGGTAATCTATCTGTGCTCGTGTTGTTCTTATGCAATTAGGTTGTTAAGTTCTTGTTGCAAATGATGTAGTTCATTTTTGTAGCCATTGTTCTGGAATAGCTAGAATCAATATTTATCATCTTCTTTCATGAGATCGTCGGTACTGCAGTGCGGTACTGCGGTACTGCGCGCGGTTGAATAGAGTTTGAACACAGCTTTGCTTGTATGTGACCTAGTGATTGCTTCTGAATTGCAAAATTTGATCAATGTGTGTTCCTCTCCTGTATACACTTGTTGCTAAGTTTCCTGTTTCTGTTCTTTGCACGTTCACATTAAGAAATAGTAGGCAGTTGTCCCATTCTGTCCAGATAGTACCTGCTTTACACATTGTGTTCGATTTTGTAGATGTGCGAGAGCAAAAATAGAATAAACAGTTGCATTAGAGTTGAAATTTTCTTGAAGAATACTGATAAAAATACAATTGCCAATACAAAATGTAAACTTTTAAGAACACAATTCAATTCAATTCAATTCAATTCAATTCAATGGTCTAAAAAGCAGATAGCTTCACAAAAACAATAGAATAATATGAGAATCAGGAATAACATAGGTAGTGAAAACTGGATTTGTTTTCTTACTGAGCAGTTCAGGGATCAGGTAAAAATCTATAGGGCAAAAACTTTTTTCAGTCGGTTGGATGGCACATGTAAATCCATGGGGTTAATGGGGGGGTTAATGACCTACAGCAATCGGTCGAATTGATAATCTCCGCGAAATTTCAGTCTGCACAAAAATTCGTACCGAGCTGTCAACTGTTTGAAGGATTGCATCGCTTTAACTATTATTGGTTGAATTTAAAGTTCTCATGAAGTGATTGAACCTTGCATTATTGATTATCACTGAATCTAACGGTACCTTTGGTCAGTTAGGATGACGTTACATAAATTCACGCGTAGTTAGATTAAAATCGCAAACTTTTATCAAGTATTTCAAGTGACAGCAATTTCATTTTACGTTCTAATATGAACCAAATGTTTGCGAAATTAGCATTCTAAAATTGCCAACAGGTTGCTGAGAGAAGGATATCGAACTACTCAACAGGATTTATCATCGTGCGACAAAGTTGACCTCCCGAAACAGAAATGTGCCTTTCAAAGAGCGAATTTTAATACTAAATGTACACCATTTTACCCAACGACGGATACGGAGTGAACTCCTGTTGACATTTAAAATCTTGCAGACTGAAAACCATCCCCTTAAACACTTGCTAAAGCCAAATGGCCTTAATCGAACACTAAAACATTCAAAGGTTTTAAGCATTCCGCATTCTCGATTGGATATTCGTCGAAATTTTTTTTCGGTAAGAATTTGTTTCACTTGGAACATTTTGCCTGAAGAAATCACACACTCGGAATCCGTTGCGGTTTTCGCATCTAAACTCGATGAGTATATGACGAACCATGCGGTATGTGACCGTCCCTAATAATTTTTGAGATATTTTATCATATACCTCGTCATCTTATGGTTATTGTTACGCTTACTGCTTTTTCTACCATAAAAATTTCTGAGTTCTGCGTTTTGCCTACAATTCGCAAGCTCTATTAGTTACCTAGACGGTTTATGGACAATTTTCAAGTGTGATGACAATGCGTGCAAATGTAGATTTGGTTCCAGTTTTCAAGCGGTTAGGCTATTTTCCAGAATATTGAGTTTGGCGTTAGTGGCTGGTGTCTGTTAGAAAACACCCTTGAATAGACCAGATCGTTTCTCTCCCACTCTCTCGACACAAATATCCCATCAAGCGAACCCGAAGAAGATGCATTGTTCACTCAATATCCATCATGCCTTTTGTGTTGGTGATGAGGATTTGGGCTTCAGATAAGTTCAAAGCTTCATCTTAAAGTTTATATTAAACGTGACGCATTTCGCACCCCAGTTATGCATGGAATATCTTGGAGTTCGCCGCTTTAATGTCGAGAACAGCAGTATTATTTTCAGTGTGCTTATAGAATATTGAGTTATTGTGATTAACATTCGGCTAAATGGTGTTTTCATTATCTGATCAAGGGTTTCCAAGATAAACAGTAATCGTATTAAATAAGTTGGGAACATGTTGATGGAGAATTTGCGCTTCGGTAAATTGTTTTCAAATAC
>JACCGJ010001851.1:19781-33312 GCA_013407085.1 Atriophallophorus winterbourni | reverse complement strand
ATGCTCCCCATTATGGCACGCGTTTCAAATAGCCTCTGACAACCAAGTCCAGCTTCTGGCCTGCACGAGTGGCTCTTCGAGCCCGGCTGAACTGCTTCTACCAACCGGAGAAGGGGCGAAGGCGAGTGACTGGCGCCTGAAAACCAGTTTGCTTCGGGCAGATGTAGCTCGTTAGCCTGGGAGGGCATTTCATCTAATGGAAGGAAAACCCTGATTTTCAACCTCCGCTGCCTTGTGGGATACCCGATCGCGGGAAAGGCTTCGGGAGAAAACACTGAGGAAAAACCTGGAACAGAGTATGGTAGACACACCACCTCTTTCTGGCAACTCCCTGCTGCCTTGCAGGTAGCACTTGGTTGCGCAAAGGCTAGAGAAGCTGACTCAAACAAACGCCGATTGGTGCTGGGGACGCCGCTTTTTACCCAAATTCCCAAGAATCCTCATTGAATCTTCAGTGAAGCCGACTCATCCTCCAGGAGGAGATAGTCGCACACAAGTCTGTTCACCGTTGTGTTTCAATCTGTCTCCTTCTTCTTACCCTTTTGATATCATTGTTGGTGATGTGTGATTACGGCAAAACAAAAGTTTCCATCATAACGAGCAACATTGTATGCGTGTCATTTTTGTCTTCATCTTCTTGTCTCATGTCTACTTTCCTGTTCACCCTACATGATTTCCTTCCAACCAAATTTATCTTTTTCACTCTTCAGGGTCTAATCGATACACTCTCCTCCCCTCCTACCGGATCGTCACCATCGATGAACCATCAAACGGTACCTTCATCGGACACCGATCCTCGCCGAAGTCAGGCGCAGCCGTCTGCTGGTCGTTCCGGGGACACTTCGGACGCCTCGACGGGTGTCAACGTGGAACGATCCAATCAACGAATCGATTTGTCCAAAGATCAGGTTCCCAGCGACGGGTTGAATTTGGGCGATCTGGCCAATATCACCGTGGCAAACGAAAGCGACTCGAATTTGGGTAAGTGCACGGTTGAACTCTTCGTTATTGCCGAAGACAGCGTCATAGTATGATGGTATGAAAGCACAAGGCTGATCCAGGCAAAGTGCCGCACATTCAGAGACTGCACGTAGGCTAAAATAAGGTCGGGTTGCCCAGGTCTAGATAGATATGAGTGGGGGTAATAGAAATGGTAGTGGTATCGGTGTCGGACGATCATTTCCCCGTTTATCATACATCTTTCTGGGCCTAGGCGACCTGTCAGCATTTGTCTACGTCAGTGTGGCTTGGTATATATGTATACATGATTTTCCTCCACTTTGCTTAAGTAATCACCCAAGCTGTGCAAAAGTACCTGGTTTAAAAATCCGTTTTTTGCTCGCATTTCCACCCCACGACCAGTGTCGTTTTGTTAAAAAGTTTGATGCAGTCAAGCAACGCAAATCTGTGCAAAGGGTTAAAACAGTTTGCTAGCCTGATTACCAAATGGCCTGTACGAGTGGCTCTCCGAGCCCGGCGGAACTGCTCTACCAACAGGAGAAGGGGCGAAGGCAATTGACTGGCGCCTAAAAACCAGTTTGCTTCGGGCAGATGGAGCTCGTTAGCCTGGGAGGGCATTTCATCTAAAGGAAGGAAAACCCTGATTTTAAACCTCCGCTGCCTTGCGGGATACCCGATCGCGGGAAAGGCTTCGGGAGAAAACCCTGAAGAAAAAACTGGAACAGAGTCTGTTAGACCACCTCTTTCTGGCAACTCCATGCTGCCTTGTAGGTCGCACTTGGTTGTGCAAAGGCTAGAGAAGCTGACTCGAACAAACGCCGAGTGGTGCTGGGGACGCCGCTTTGTACCCAAATCCCCAAGAACCTTCGTTGAAGCCGACTCATCCTCCAGGAGGAGATAGTCGCACAAAGTAAGTAACAATCACGACGGCTGTATCCTCGTTTTTAAGAACGTCTTACATTCAGGATATATGATGCATTGAATAGGTTCAAATTAGTCCTTTATAACTGGATGTTCAACACTGCGAGGAATCGGAAACAGATTGAACGGTTGGTCTAACTATATATTGTTTTTGCTCACGTTCCCCACTGTGCGCCTCATGCGCCCCATGCCTAGGCCTGGGCAACCTGACAGTATCTTCGCCCACGTGCAGTCTCTGACGGTACGGCACTTTGCCTGGACCAGGCTTGTGCTTTCATACCATACTATACCATGCGCCCCATGCAAGGCGACTCGAATCATCATGGATTTGGGTGTTTCAGTTTTCTTCCCTTGTATGTGCACGGGGATTCCACCATATTAATCCGTGTTATTGACCGAAGCCATTGGCTAACAGCCTTACCCAGAGGTAGTGATTGTCTTTGACACTCGAATTGTCATTGTACCGAACCACGGGTGCTCCATCAGCACTATCAACATGAAGAACATGTCTCGAGTTGGACAAAGCGCATAGCAGCAGCAAGGGCACTGCACTTTTACGCATCTTTAACGGTAGCTACCCACTCTGCCACCCACCCCGCATATATTCTCTTTTTCGCGAAGTGATTGGTTTGGGAATTAATTGCACTTTTGCACTATTTCAGTACTGCGGAGGCAATGCGCTGCATTCGCAAACATGCTAGCTTCGCACTATCTTCTTATCCCTTTCTTATATATATGCTTTGGTTTGAGCCCCCTGACAGCTGTCATGCACTGTATGACTGTGCGGCACGTTATCTGTCCCCAGGCCTTTGTTTTCATGTATCTTGCGTACGTAGTTATTGTTGTAGGTCGCTAAGTACTTCTTGTGTTACGCGTTTCGGTTTATATTTTTTAATTCACGGTGTATCACGATTCGACTCAGTTTTAGTGGTAAATTTCTTCGTCGTCACATCGATTCTTGTCTTTTAGAGTCATCGGCACAATCCATCTTTCAAGCTTGAGTTCCTGTGATCCAATATCGCAGTTTTTCATCACTCTGTGTCTCTCGAAATCGTGTTGGTGGCGTTTGTTCTGCAATCTGTGCATCGTTCGATTACAGTAATGAAAACAACGTGTTGTTGTTTCGCTGGACAGTACCCAATATTGCTCCACTGTTGCACATCCCTTGATCGCTCTTTGCATATGGTTGGCATGGGTCTTCTTCTTTCTTTTCTTTTGTGCGGCTGGCTCCACGGGTGGATTAGCCGGCTTCATTGATGTCTCGGATCGCACCAGCCCACGCACGTCGATCGGAGGCGAGATCGTTGCAGATCGTGATCCAGACTCGTTCCCACCCGCGAACTCCGTAGACGGTACGCAGACCTATTGAGACATCATCATGAAGTTTTTTGGGGGTAGTGTACAAGTGATGTCCCCAGCACCACTCGGTGTTTGTTCGAGTACACCTCTCTAGCCTTTGCACAGCCAAGTGCAACCTACAAGGCAGCAGGGAGTTGGCAGATAAACGCGCTGTGCGCCAGTTATCTACCTACGGGACTTCTCTCCGGATTTTTCCTCGGGGTTTTCTCCCGAAGCCTTTCCCGCAATCGGGTGACCCACAAGGCAGTGGGGGTTTGGAGTCAGGGTTTTCCTTCCCCTAGATGGATTGTCAGTAGCTGACGAGCTCCATCTGCCCGGAGCAAACTGGTTTTAAGGCGCCAGTCACCCGCCTTCGCCCCTTCTCCTGTCAGTAAGAGCAGTTCCGCCGGGCTTGTGAAAGCCACTCGTGCAGGCCAGGAGTTGGACTTGGTTGTCAGAGGCTATTTGAGACGCGCGCCACGTGGGAGCATTTTATAGATAGTAGGTGGCTCATTCCTACTCCCACCCCCGGCTGTGACAACCTTTGGCATGGGTGCCTCTACCTGATTCGCTAGTCATGGTCACTCAGTGTGTAGTTGCTAACTTTCATCATCATCATCATCATCATCATCATCATCATCATCATCATCATCATCATCATCATCATCGTCATCATCGTCGTCATCATTATCATCATCAGAAACAGCATTACACCGGTAGCATGCCACACAATCATGAAAAAGTAAAATCCTCAAAGATGAAGTAGGGTGGGACTACGGATTCTATTGAACAGTAAGCCCAGACAAACTGGGATCAGATGCCTACGCTTCGAATAGAACATGCCTGCTTGTGCAGGGCATGGGCAACCTGACAGTATCTTAGCCCACCATCAGGCTTGTGCTTTCATATCATATGTATCATACTCTCTATCTTATTAAAGCCTTTTAATCATGGTCGTATCCGTACATACTGTATAGAAAAAGTATCTCCACCGCGAATTCAAAAGCCACTAATCGAGGCCTCGCGTTGTTAAAAACAATCTCATTCTCACTCGATCGATCGATCGATTCTTTCGTAGACTCGGATCCCCGCGATGCAGGGACGCAACTCAAGAGCCAACACGACACAAACTCTACCGCCAAGGATAACAACTCGGCCGATGCTTCTGGCAACGCGAATCGTCAACCGCTGAAGCTTGCCCACACACTCCGGGGACACTTTGACTGCATTCGTTCGGTGGCATTCCACCCGGTCGAACCAGCGCTGTTCACAGCAAGCGACGACAGCACGGTTATGTTGTGGTGGCTTGGAAAGTCCTCGGTACGTTTGAGCGACCCGTGGTTGTCTGTTTCGCCACCACGCTCTGTAATACACGCTGCACCGACATCTTTTGCGATTTTCCACTGAGTGAGGAACGGTTTTTCCGGAGTGGTGTGCTGATCTGTAGTTGCTATCTCTGTAATGCTATCTGGTGATGCATTGGCTTGAACATTCCAGCAATGTTTCAGTTTCTTTGACCTGACTCGTACTTATATACTTCTCTTCCTGCTCATTCCTTCCTCCTCTGCGTGTTCGTCTACACTGAAGTCCAATTTTCATAACGGGCATTCTTGGCATATCCTATTAACCATCCGGCAAGCATCATCCATGAGTAAGACCGCTCTGTCAGAGACCACATATATTCTTCATACACCCTAATCACCCAACGTATATCTCGCAAAGTAAAGAATTAATCCTCGTTTGTTACTTGAAATGTGCTATCGTGCGTTGCAGTGCAGCACCTGTGACTGTTTGACATATTTCGCAATGCTCAACTGACACAGGGACGCGATTTTCCGTGGTCAGGCGGATGTTTAGATGTTACGTGCCACCACGGGCAGTGATGACATGCGTCGATCCTCCTCAGCGGGTTTTGACCATCGTGCTCCTCCTTCTACAGTCACGTGTCTAGACCTGGGCAACCTGACAGTATCTTCGCCCACGTGCAGTCTCTGACTGTGCGGCACTTGGCGTGGGTCAGGCTTGTGCTTTCATATCATGTTTGACAGTGTATCCTAGGCTGGGAAACATGTCCGCCCCACATAGTCGGTAACTGTTTCTCGGGGTGAAACATATGGAGCATTCCGCCACCGTTCCAAGACAACGATAGATTGTACATCTTCTTACAGTATGCTTGTAATTGTTTTCCGAATCCCGTAACCTAACTGGTGACGTGCATAATTCACTGATTGGATCACAGCGCGTTCTTTCGGTTCATTCTGTCCACAGGATACATTTGTCTATCAAAAAATAGGTTCTTGAGTTCGGTTATCGAATTTCCGTCCTCCATGAGCAATATCATTCCGAGTGCCTTGTAATAACCATTCTTGTTAACTTGGACCCACATTTGGCTCTGAAGCACACGACTTACCTGTGTGTGTGTCTCTTATGAAAAGGAACCCTATTGCTCGCGTCTAGTGTTGTTAGATTAAACTAACCTGTTCGATTCCGGACGTTGGTACGGTACCCTGGAACACACAATCGTGCTAACTGAAATCCTCCTAATCTTTGTCGTTGTGTTGTTTATATGTTCATCTCTCGCTTCCCTCAAGAATGGCAATCAATCAAAGCAGTCAGCTCGTGCTGGTCCGACCGCAGATGAATTGGAACCGGTACACGTTTATCATGGACATGAAGGACCGGTATTGTGTATTGCCTCGCCGGCGAATCCTGTCCCCACTCCTACAGGCCAAGTACCCGCTGCATACTCCGGCGGGCTAGATGGCACCGTGCGTTGTTGGTTTTTGCCGCCGGTGACCCTGGAAACTGGCACGATCGATCTTTACGGTCCGTTTGACAAAGCATCCACCTCGGGTCCCGTTTATCAAGGTGGTGAGTATTACGCTTTTGTAGATTCTTTTTTTTCTTTTGTGCGACTATCTCCTCCTGGAGGATGAGTCGGCTTCAATGAAGTGTCTTGAGAATTTGGGTACAAAGTGGCGTCCCCAGCACCACTCGGCGTTTGTTCGAGTCAGCTTCTCTAGCTTTTGCACAACCAAGCACGTCCTGCAAGGCAGCAGGGAGTTGCCAGAAAGAGGTGGTGTGCACCAACTAACCGTCTACGACACTTTGCTTCCGATTTTTCCTCAGGGTTTTCTCCCGCAAGGCAGCGGAGGTTTAAAATCAGGGTTTTCCTTCCCCTAGATGAAATGCCCTCCCAGGCTAACGAACTCCGTCTGCCCAAAGCAAACTGGTTTTAAGGCGTTAGGCACTCGCCCCTTCTTTTGTTCGTAGAAGCAGTTCCGCATGGGCTCGGGGAGCCACTCGTGCAGGCCAGAAGCTGGATTTGGTTGTCAGAGGCTATTTGAGACGCGCGCCATATGGGAGCATTTTATAGACAGTTATAGCTTGTCCCCACCGCCATCTTTTCTAGATTGTTGGTTACCTGCTGGTACAGTGGTTGTTGCTGTTTGGTAATCCATTGTTGCTTGTTTAAATGTGTTGTGTGGCGTGTTACTTAGCTATCAGCGTTACGGCAAGACGATTACAGCCAAACGGGCCCTGTCTTACTTGAATGCTATCTGAATAGGGATTTTCAGCTAAAGGCTTTGTTCGTTCCTCCAGTCGCAAATCACTATTATCCTTACTTGCTTATCTGCTTTTTCTGCTTCATATTGCTTGGCACTTTGTCTGGCTCCAGACTTGTGCTTCATGATGATGATGATGTAATATGAACCTATGCGAGCCTTCAATGCGTATAATCGCTTAACTCAAGTCACCTAGTGTCCTGCATTATCACAGACTGTACAGTCTGTCCTAGGCTGATATTTAATTCTGTGGTATTGGTAGTAATTGAGTAATGGCAAGGTGAAGGTGATTAATGTGAAATAAATACCTACTGAATTGGATCGAAACCTGAAACATTCACGCAAGACATGGACGGAAGCTAAATGCTTTCCATTTTTTAAGAGCATCTGTCGCATGTTGAAGAGCTGGATGCAGAAATGCATTTTAAAGCTGTCTATGTTGACTTGATCATGTGTAATAGAACGATTTACTGTATCGGGAGTGAAAAACTGGAAGTTGACCTTGTGTTACAAAGACGTTTGGAGACGATATGTGAAAGCTCTTGACAATGAGTTGGGAAGAACTTGCTCTTAACCCTGCACCTTGGAGGCAAAGTGTGAATCGTCTTGTTTACGGAGGGGGGAATAGCATATGCTTCTCTCTGTTGCTGCTGCTGCTGCAGCTGTATGTAAATCACTCCGGTTAACCGAGTACGGTGAGATTGTGCTTCCCAAATCGGTTTGTTTGCTCATGTGAAACGCTCTTGAGTACGAGGTCATGTAGAAGCAGGTAGTGAGAACAGATCTTGGTGCTACATGGTCCGGATCGGTGAAGGAATTGCTGGTGTGAGAAGAGTGTTTTACATGGCTTTACATTGGGTTCAGCTAATGTTCTATTGGCACGTTTGTCTGGGCGGAATGCAAAGGAATCAATGACAGCGAGTAAGGCTCGACACTGGCAAAATAGCAACGGAGAGAGTGCTTTGTTTCAAACCGTAACAGACCATACAGAGAACTGACACATGCAAACAGATCTGTCTCTTGTACATCCTTCTGTGTGAACTTGTTTTAGTGTGACAGCACGGTGGTAATTCTGTGTGCGTGCGTTTCCTTTATTTCATCCTTTTCGTTTTCGTTCCTAGATTCCTCGGCAGCGGTGTGGTCCATCTGTGTGCATCCGTCAGACCCGGTATTGATCGCGGCTCATGCGGATGGTGCGGTGGAAGTGTGGTGTTTGAACACGTCACCCGAGACTGTTCTGTTGAGAACAATATACGTGGACCAGCTGATATCCGCACTCAGTATGTCCTCGTTCTTTTGACGCGTCTCAGTCATTTACTTTTGGGAGTAGCTAGTCGGTTGGGTGTTTTTGTTCAACCTAGTCTGTTGTATTACTGTATTGTTCAAGCATATTCTTGACCATACTTCCCGTTGTGTGGTTTCGGGTCGCTCAGGTTTATTTTGCTGACAGTAAAACCCTAGAGGCTCGCTACCATCATATACTGACAGTACCGAGACGCTCAGTGTAGTCTACGGTAGTTGGTTTGGCTTCAGGCGATGTGGTTCTCGTTGCTACGAGACCATGTATGAGTTGCTTGCTCTTTAAGCTGGGCGCCTCGCAACGCTCTCTTCAGTCATTCCATTTCATTCTTATTGATCCTAATCGCAAGTCAACTAAATACTTCCATCTTTTTCTCAATCTCCACATCCACTTTCGGCACCAAACATTGTTTTTAGTGCGCCTTTGATTGTATGAATAACCGGATGCTTTCAATGATACATTTCTCGTTTCGCATCTGTTACGATCATTCTAGTTACGCGAAGATCCGACTCCTCATAAGCTCTGGGTAATTGTGGGGGGGATTTGACATCACAATCGATGGAGCCAGGCCACATAGGATTCATTGGAGTCCATAATTTTTGGTGGCCAACAGCAGATGGGGTTCGTTTGAGTAGACGTGGTTGATATAATCTGGGGAGGGCGCTGGCCGTACCACGACTGCGCACCCTCGGTATTCGTCTGTGTTCCGTGTTATCTAATTCAGTCTTGTATGAAGTCACATGTTTATTGTCATGTGGGACATGTGTGTTTGACTTGCGCGGACCAGGACCGAAACTGCAATTATTAGTACCCGCCCAGGCGGTGATCAGTCATCAATCCAACATATTCTAACGTATTCACGGCAAATAAACTGAAATTATGTTTCCCAAGGGAGGAGGCACTATTGCGCAGTCTCGGATGATCTTGTTTGTGATATTTTTGCATGAAAACAACTTCCCTTATGCACTCACTCATACTTCACCTGACCGTTGGTAATGATTTCCCGCATCTGGATCGATATTCTCGTTAGGTAACAATGCAGTCCAACACTGGTGCTGTCTTACCACAAGAACGCCCAACTAAATGAGCCAGAAACAAAATCGGATTAGAAATATGTAGGTCTCCCGGCATTCCTGTGTGTGAGTATGCATGAAATCACAAGCCTAGTCCAAGCAAAGTGCCGCACTGTCACAAAGTGCCGCACTGTCACATAGCCTGCAGGTCGGACTAAACCGTCAGGCTGCCCAGGGAATCAAAATAGCGACGAACGTGAGCGACTAGCTGATTCCCTTGTCAAAAATGCTGCATTGTTGCAGAATTCGGTGCTGTGCGGGCTAACACCGTCTGACTAAATTGATAGGCCACAGGTGTGATCTGCAGGCTGAAACGGGGTCTGATTCTCAACTACCATTTCTATTTCCCCCCTAATATACAGTATTAGCCACTGGCGCAAGCTCGGCAGATCTTACCCACGTGCAGTAGTTTCTGACTGTGCGGCACTTTGCCTGAATCAGCTTAGTTTTCATACCATACCATAAACATACCTTTGTGCAATCACCAACATTGTCTCCTTTGAACCACATGTTCCTTCCTCCACATTTCTCACAGACCAGGACCTTGGACCCGTGGGACGCCCTACCTGCGTTCGGTATATGGTCGAGTCAGACTCCACGAGCGCCTCGGATTGCGTCATCGGCACGAGCACTGGTTGGCTACTGTTTGTGCACGTCGACGCCGGCCAGTTGAAAAGTTATCTTCCGCCACCGGAGTCGTCACCTTCCGGTATGTTGGGGTTTGACTTTCAAGTTTTCCTCGGAATGGAGCCACTGATGATCTAGAATCATAAATTTTGCGTCCTTAAATCGAACTTGTTTGTACAACCCATCTTTAAACACTAGTCACTCCCTAGATAACTATCCGTACTTCTTTATTAGTTAGTTAGTTGGTTATGAGCTTCAGTGAAGGGTCTTGGGAATTTGGGTACAAAGGCGCGTCCCCAGCACCACTCGGCGTTTGTTCGAGTCAGCTACTCTAGCATTTGCACAACCAAGTGCGACCTGCAAGGCAGCAGGGAGTTGCCAGAAAGAGGTGGTGTGCACCAACTAACCGTCTACGAAAATCTGCTCCAGATTTTTCGTCAGTGTTTTCTCCCGAAGCCTATCCCGCGATCGGATATAACGCAAGGCACCGGAGGTTTACCTTCCCCTAGATGAAATGACCTCCCAGGCTAACGAGCTCCATCTGCCCGAAGCAAACTGGTTTTTAGGCGCCAGTCACTCGCCCTCGCCCCTTCTGCTGTTGGTGTAAGCAGTTCCGCCGAGCTTGGGGAGCCAATCGTGCAGGCCAAAAGCTAGACTTGGTTGTCAGAGGCTATTTGAGACGCGTGGTATATGGGAGCATTTTATAGACAGCGGGAGCTTATCCCCACTGCCATCCCCGGCTATGACAACCTTTGTACTTGCGAGCGAACGTTTGAGCACTGTTTCTCGCGATGGCATGCTCCGTGACCCCATTTGTTTATGCTGGGCGATACACAGCATCCAATGTTTGTGATGCCGTTCCGTGGTATTGATTTTCACATTTTCCACCTTGAATGTTACTCGTCAGTATTACACGGTATAATGTTCGTAATGCACGCACTCCTGAACATCGTCGGGGGCGTTCCTGTTTTAATTAGGCTGTCATCTCCGAGCTCTGTAGGCGTCACTCTATTCTTCTTCTTTTGTTAACCACATATTCACTTCTCACCGCCAATTGCGGAGAATATGTTCAGCCCGTTCAAGTTCTTGCTATTACATGTAAACGCAGTTTAGAATTAATCAATTTCATCATCACCATCATCGTCATCATCAGACTTGATGTTGCCCCACTATTTTCCTGTTCACACAACGAAACATTTAGAATTCGGTGCACGCACTCTCGCGTCTGCACCCCGTTTTCACAATTTGTTTTGTTTTCATCCACCGATGATTCATCGCCATCAATTTGGCATGGCATTTCGAACTTGGCACCATCGTTTTTGCGCACACCCATCTTTTTGCTTACCTGCTTTTCCCCCGTTTGCAGAACCGTGGAATGACTTCGCGTTCAATGATTTAGCAAGTCACCCAACGTTGGACATGATTATCGGCGCACACGAGGACAATAGGATCCGATTCTACAAAACCGATGTGTATTTCGCCTCCAATACTCACGTGAAGGCTGCAATGGAACAAATGAACGCGCACATGGACTCGGTCACCTCATTGGCGATCGATCCGGAGGGACTGTACCTGCTGACAGGAAGTAAGTTCCCGCGAAAGACCTTGTCGCAACTAGAGTGTTTGAACCGAGGTTAGAGACGTGGGATGCGGAATCCAGTGGGTGGTGATAGATGCTTGACCTGAGCACAGCTTATCTCGATTCTTCATCAGGGGCGGTATTACATTACAACCACGTCATGAGATCGGTTCAAACCATAATGCTACGGAACCTGTAGACGATTGAGCACACCGCGATCATCATCATCACAGACAGCATTACACCGGTAGCGCGTACCGAATGCTTAACCGCCACACAACCTTGAAAAAGTAAAATCCTAAAAGATGGGGAAGGGTGGGACTTAAATAGCTACGGATTCTATAAGAGTAAGCACAAACAAACTGGGTAGAAGCACCTACACCTCGAATGGAACATGCATTCAAACAAGTTTCGTGAACGAGTAGAGCAACATCAGCACGGCAGCTTCCTTGCGGCTTTCACTGTCATGCATCATAACAACCTTTTCTCGCCACTCCGCTTGACAACATACACGGTTAAGCAAACATTCCAAGAAGAGGCTTAGTGCAAGACCGCCATTGAACACATATCCTGAAGCGTAACTAGCCATTGCGATATATGATCGCGGGGACACCAGCCTGGAAGTCGCGCTGCGCCGACTTTTGAAAGGTTACTAGTGAGGGTTTTTAACTGCTTATGCCATGTGACGGTTTGGCCACCCCGAGATTTACGCCAATCTGGATGTGGTGTCGCTAAAAGAATCCGTTTCTGAAGTCGGTGGTTCGGCATCCGTAAAACGTGACCCAACGTGACCGCGATCATGAGTCTGACGTCGAATGAAACACCTTCAATCAAGTGTTGTGAACGAGTAGAATGATAACAGAACGAATGTAACGTTGTGCAGTGCTTCTGTAATGCGCAGGTCACACCGTGTTAAATTGATTTGCGAACGGCACTGAGCTGCATGCGAAAACACGCTGAAGTCTCACTGCCATTCTCACTTATATCCATCTAGGTCTGAGTAACTTAACCTGCGTGTCTTAACCCGCGCGCAGTGTCGAACTGTGCGGCCTGGGTCCAGGTTTGTGCTTCCATACAGAGTTGCATCAGCACGACAACCTTCATGCGGCTTTCACGGTCATGCATTATAACCAGACTTCTTCGACACCGCTTGACAACATACACGCTTTAGCGATATTTGGAGAATAAGTTGTTTATATTTGTGACTACTCATCCGTGCCAAGCCCATCGAACTATTCACAAAGTTGATCACGACGGTCCATAATGGAATTGCTGGACTCGGGTTTCGCTCTCATTTGAGCTCATCAGCAGTGCATATCCACCGCTTCGGGGGTGAGATTCGAACCCCCGACCATCACCATTGTAGTCCCACGCCTTAACGACCTGGGCTACCGTTCACCGTTTGACCGATCGCAATTAAGCGTTTATGAACTGTTCTCCAGACTGACACATTTGAGTAGCTTCGTTTGCCCGACCAGTCGAGAAGGAGCCAGAAACAGAACAGAACAGATCTCCGTGTCAGGTCATACAAGTTTAATCAAACGCTGCACGAAGTCCGTCACTGAACACGATTCTGAACCTTATCACTACGTGTAAGAAACCACTACGAATTCGGATCTCTTTAACTTTAACCAGGTCGCCCCACCTGCAGCTAGTTTAGCTGTTAACAACTTCATCTGTTCTTGAACCAAGTTAGAATCTATCCACCACCATTACAAACGGCATTCCGAGTTGGGTGTGGCACACAACGCGTTTTTAACACGGATCCATTTGTTGATAAATCGTTACTTTTCATGTATGTGCTTACCGTAATGTATCTAGCTGTGCTTTCAACTGTCCCACACCACACTACATAGCTAGATGAATTATTACTAAGAGTGACACCGGTATTCCTTTGCCTCACAGTACATAAGTGTTATTGCGGTCATTTTATCATTTGCCTCTCTTACACGGGTTCAAAAATTATCGCAGCCGGTACTAAGCCCCAATGGTGTATCAAGCACGCTTCACGAGCAACCTTTGACAACCCAGTGAAATTCCTGTTGTACACGATTAGCTTTTGCCAGCCTAACGAGGCCGCTGTTACTGAAACGTTGGTCGGAAGATGTGTATCTAGATCCTCGAAACCACCTTTCACTGGTGGTTTGAACCCCACCCCCACTCAGCT
>JACCGJ010001851.1:0-18781 GCA_013407085.1 Atriophallophorus winterbourni | reverse complement strand
AGAATGCCCTTCACGGTGGTTCTCTTAACTTCGACGCCTATTTCTTGCTAATCCCCCTCGCCAACCTGAGCTGATTCGGCTCCTTCTTCGCAGCATCGCTGATCTCGAACTTCTCCTTCAGCGTAAAGTCAGTTCGCTTGCGTTTCTGAGCTGGCATTATGGGCTTCGCTTGCGTTTCTGAGCTGGGCATTATGGGGCTGAATATTTTGAAAAATACTATGTTACACTGTTATGAGTTCTGTTAGTGCGCGCGCTTTCGTGGGTCTATCTATCGATACTTAAAGCAAGAGTAGGAAAGAGGCTTGCCGTTGTGCATGAGATGATTGGCTTGTTGTAGCTGGCGTCACGGAGAAACATCGCGCGTTTGACCTTGAAACAGGCTGACTATATGCGTAAAATGCGCAAAAATGCACTTTTAAATAGTCACAAAATAGTGGCATAGTAGCGAGAGTAGGGAGTGTCATAGTAAATTTATTTTGTATTGAATTTTGTCGGGACCAAGCAAAAGTGGCATAGTAGCGAGAGTGGCATAGTAACGAGATTTGAGTGTATCATCATATACACATGGGTATCAGGTTTCCCAGGCCTAGCCGGTTTGGGGGCTTTGTTTTGGATTGAACCAGATGCGTCCGTATGCATCGTCAACTAAAATCTAAGTTGCTTGACAAAGACGAGTGTCTGCTTGATGATTGGCTAAAACAAGGAATCGGTGTTCACTTGGATTTAAGGTGCTTTCCCCATTCGTCGATTCGCTTGTGCATGGAGAATATTTTGTCTGCTTGACACAAATCTTAGCATTCATTATTCGCTTCTTTCACACCGAACCATTTCAATTTGCCGTCTAAAATCTATCTTTGTCATTGGAGAGGGTGTCGGAAGAAATTGTTTTTCTGTCAAATCGAGTTTTTGGGTTTATGATTGATCCTCGCGATTTGTAACCATGGTTACACAGCATTCTTCACGCATCTGATCGGGTATCCTCATAATATGCTGGGATTATTGTGATTACTTTTACACTGTCTGACCGACACGAAGCCTCATAAGCTACCTTCTGTGCGTTATAGTACTGTTAGCTCAATGTTTGATACTCGGCATTTAGATACTGATGTAGAGATTTTTTCTGTGTAGGTTCACCGCCCATACTAAGCAGCATGCGGAAAAGTTTGGAGCCTCATTGCCAGTATCCCTTGCGTTCACTATCTGACAATATCTGTATCCGTTTGGGATTACATGCATACAATCAGGCGTCTACTTAGCTTAGTTGTGTTAATTACTTACGAGGCCTATCTAGACATCCACTTCATGATGACAGGCATCCCAAAACAGGGTGTTTAGTGTTCACGCTAGAAAGTGAACTTGGTTTCGTCCAAGTCCGCATTCTTTTTGCCGTGTCGATCCCTCGTAGTGGTTGGGTATATCGTGTCCGTGTAAAAGACTCCTTGACTGCGTTCGCTATTGACAGAACCTCAGTCAAACTGGAGATCAAGGAGTCTCGACATATTTATGCACATAGAACCAAATTACTGATATCCTCGTGAATCTATCTACGATTGTGCCTACACTCTTCTTTCATTCCCTGACGTACAGATATTTGAACATATAACATGTTGTGGTACATCTTGAAGCGAGCACGTTTTTGTTGACGTCTGCTCCTAGTATCCGTAAAGTTTTGTAGGAGTTTAAAATCAATCAGAATAGTACTAGCTCATCATTACGCAAGCCAACGGATTTAAACGAAGCCCTCATGCTGATGTAGCTGCACCTTGCACTCACGTGACTGCTTCTCGCTATTTGGTTGGCTGTTGCGCAGCATATGCACTGGTAACATAGTTCGCGGTCTGGATCTTACTGTCTAAGCAACTTGACGTATTGCTGACGTGTGAAGTGTAGTATCGAGGAGTGATATGCTGGACATTACCCTCCGGTGATACAGAACAACAGCAGATGCTTAAACGACTACAATCACAAGTCTGCAATAATGAGAACGTTTCGACCTACAAAATCAACAAAAATCAGGAGATGGCCAACCTCATCCACTATCTTGCTTACTTTTGTGCGACTATCTCCTACTGGAGGATGAGTCGGCTTCAATGAAGATTCTTGGGAATTTCGGTACAAAGCGGCGTCCCCAGCACCACTCGGCGTTTGTTCGAGTCAGCTTCTCTAGCCTTTGCACAACCAAGTGCTACTTGCAAGGCAGCAGGGAGTTGCCAGAAAGAGGTGGTGTGCACCAACTAACCGTTCTAGATTTTTCCTCAGGGTGTTCTCCCGAAGCCTTTCCCGCGATCTGGTATCCCGCAAGGCAGCGGGGATTTAAAATCAGGGTTTTCTTTCCCTTAGATGAAATGTCATCCCAGGCTAACGAGCTCCATCTGCCAGAAGCAAACTGGTTTTCGGGCGCCAGCCAGTCGCCCCTTCTCCTGTTGGTAGAAGCAGTTCCGCCGGGCTCGGGGAGCCACTCGTGCAGGCTATAAGCTGGACTTTGTTTTCAGCCACTATCGACTACCTCACAGCCGGTCGAACGAGCGTAACATGATGCGGGGTTGAATTAAACCGGTTGGCACGAAATCGATTGGCAAACGAGATCAAATGACAACCGACATGTTGAGGAAAGTGTTGTAGTATGCAAGATAGGCGTGTGTTTTATTCCTTGTGCGTTTGACCAATTGGCGTTTTCGTGTTGTGGGTGAACGTGCTTCAAGTTGGAGGGTTGTCCTTAGGTATGAGTTGGGACGTACAGTCCTTCTGTGCTGTGCGGCTAACACCGTGCTCACATGAGTGGTCACGGGTTTTGAGCTACATGCTGAAACACGCTACAGTCTCACTACCATTTCTATTCCCCCCTCATATCTGTCAAGGCCTGGGCAACCTGACAGTAATATCGCCCACGTGCAGTCTCTGACTGTGCGGCACTTTGCCTGGATCAGGCTTGTGCTTTCATACCATACCAGATTGTGGGTGTCTGTGTGAACAGTATATTGGACTATGGGACAGAAAATGCGATTCCTCCTGGATTGACATTACTCAATTACGCCCTCCCCTCGCTCCTTCAATATCTCAACCCATGTGCGGTTTACGGAAACGCATTTTACGCGAAATTAACGTGCCGAGCAGGTTATGGATATCCTTTCATACCTTTTCTGATAATGCTCTCTCACTTGTCCTTCTCCGTTTGGTAGACGTTCACTTTCTACCGCTGCACCTGTGCTCGCTCAAATTTACCATCCAATTTGCATAAATCTAATGGAATGCATTCTGCAGCCAATCCGACAGCCGATGACTCATCCGCTTACATCGACATATTTCACCGACATTATTGGATTGTTGCTGCAACTGTGTGGTTTGACCATTCGAAACACATTTTGAAACTATTCAGTCCGTCTAGACGGTATGTGAGGAAATTGGGTGGATTGATTTTGTCGACGTGGAGCCTACGGTATCACACACGGTGTTCTTAGCTTTTTTTCGTGTTATGTTCGAAATGATATTCTGAATTGTGTGACCATATTTACCAGGGTTTTATCTTTACCTTTTTTGTTTCCGTAAATACAATACATCTTGTTCAAATCGATTGTGTTGGGACTCAATTTCTTTCAATACTCATAGAAGTGTGTGTATGTATGTATTAAAGTCTGCTCCGCGCAAATTGCCACACACTTAGAGTACACTGGTTCTAAGATACTGTCAATTTGCCCAGCGGTAGACAGACATAAGAAAGGCGGAATGGCAGTGAGATTCCGGCGAGTTGGCAAATCAATTTTGCACAGTGTATGTATGAAATCTTATCCAGACAAACCGCCGCAAAATCAGAGACCGCAAGTGGGATGAGATTCGTGCAGGTTGCCCAATCCTAGACAGATATTAGAAACTGAAAATAGCAATGACAGTGAGACTGCAGCATGTTTCCGCATGTAGCTCAGTTCCCCGTGGCAAATCAATTTAGCATCATGCTGGCTGCCTAGTGTTATGTCCGTGCTGTACTATTGTTGGCCCAGCCCGTGTGGTCAGAGAGAACACAACCGTCAGTCAACTCGTCTATTCACCGAATGCAAAGAGTATCTCAAGTGAGCGAATGTGTGAATATCACAGCGAGCGAAAATCATAATTTTAACTCACCATCGATATTGATTGATGATTAATCGATAGTTCGTTCACTGTCTATACGACAGGGGGCGCCCTCCTAACACCTAGGAATGTACTATTCACGCCCGCGGAAGTAACTGCGTTACTTGTTGATTCGTATTCGCATGTTACGAAAATGTGTCCATTTTAACCTGCCTCCAATCTTCTGTGTTTTCGGAGGATTATCGTATAGAATGTGGCTTTTTACTTGGAGTATGTGGTTTTTATTGTTTACATGCGTCTAATATACGTCTGATACATGAAGAAAGTCACTTTTTTCGCAAGAATATGTTAGTTAAGGGGGATATAAGACGATATGCTCTCAGAAGTACATGCTGTAATTTACTTGACGATTCATCCTGTTGTATTTGTCTCGGCACGAAGCGGAATTACGTGCCGTTCTTCCGCTCTGTTGGCTAACACTGCTAATAATTTGCCACGGAATAGTGATCTGCATGCGGAAAATACGCTGGAGTCTCATTTGCCCTATTACCTTACTTATATCTGTCTCAATAAGCACCACCTGACAGAATCTTAGCCCCACGCGCAGTCTGCTGTGGCAGCACTTGCCTGAATCAGGCTTGTGCTTTCATACATACATATACATTAAATTATTTGTGACTACCCATCCGTGCCAAGTCCATCGAACATCACAAAGCGATAACGACGGTCCATAATGGAAGCACTGGACTCGAGTTCACTCTTATTTGAGCCTTCATCAGCAGTGCATATCCTCGCTTCGGTGGGTTCGAACCCCCGACCATCACCATTGTAGTCCACGCCTTAAACGACCTGGGCTACTGTCCCCTTGACCGCTCGCATTAATGTTTATGACAACTGTGCTCCAGACTGGCACATTTGGGTAGCTTTGTTTTCCGGACGCGTGTTTGCTTGGCACGGATGGGTAGTCACAAATATAAACAACAAATTCTCCACCTATCGCTTAAACATTAAATTATTTTTCCTATCGAGGCTGTTGTTTGCCTTCGGTTGCTCACCTTCTTTTTACGCGTTTGCTTATCTGCTTTATATGACTCATGCCTGGACCCATACCTGTGCTTCTTGGTCGAATGGATTGTTTTACCTCTTGCATTTACTCTATGGACGCACAGCTGTCCTTTAGCTTAAGATATATTGTATGATATTGCTCCAAAGGTTGTCATAGCCGGGGGTGGCAGTGGGGATAAGCTCTCACTGTTTATAAAATGCTCTCATATGGCGCGCGTCTCAAATAGCCTCTGACAACCAAGTCCAGCTTCTGGTCTGCACGAGTGGCTCCCCGAGCTCGGCGGAACTGCTTCTATCAACAGGAGAAGGGGCGAGGGCGAGTGACTGGCGCCTGAAAACTAGTTTGCTTCGGGCAGATGTAGCTCGTTAGCCTGGGATGGCATTTCATCTAAGAGAGGGAAAACCCTGATTTTAAACCTCCGCTGCCTTGCGGGATACCCGATCGCGGGAAAGGCTTCGGGAGAAAACCCTGAGGAAAAATATGAAACAGAGTTTGGCAGACGCTTAGTTGGTGCACAGCACCTCTTTCTGGCAACTCCCTGCTGCCTTGCAGGTCGCACTTGGTTGTGCAAAGGCTAGAGAAGCTGACTCGAACAAAAGCCGAGTGGTACTGGGGACGCCGCTTTGTACTCAAATTCCCAAGAATCTTCATTGAAGCCGACTCATCCTCCAGGAGGAGATAGTCGCACAAAGTAAAGTAAGCAAAGATATTGTACCTAGCCAGATTTCCTGCGATTACGATGGTGGGTATTTCAGGCTCATCAATTGGCGTTCTAAACATCTTTTCCGATGACCGTGGTCTATGAGCGATTGTTCTATTCTCGGAATATTTTTTTCAATATCATGATAAATGGACGAGGATCTATACCTGAAGTTCTGTATAGGATGAGCAGATAAGCTAGCATCTGTTTTGATGGGTGTTTGGGAGGCTAGATTTACGTATGCAAAACACATCTAGCAGATGATTTTGCAGATGGGTATCTTAGACTAGTCGGTTGGTGTTTTTAGAAACATTTAGGACGCGTGGTATATAAGCTGTTGGAGAGCTTAACAATGCTTAACAAAGCTTAACACTTTTCGTTCTATCTCATCACTGCACATTTGTCTAACCTATGAGGCCGTGGAGCTGAAAATCTGTCTACAATCAGCGTAGGCTTGTCGTTGTAGCGCATCTGTATCGATAGGTTTCCCATAGATCTTCCCATCTACACCAACATTGAAAGGATCTCCATGCACGGTTTTACTTCTTTTGAGACCGTCTATCAAATAGTTTTAGAAGGCGTCTTGCTATTTCCCGCTTTGTGGTACGAAATATGTCATTGACGTAGCATAATGATAAAATTGACTTAATTTTCGGGGGTTGAGGTGCTGTATTTATTCAATTCAATTCAATTCAATTTTAATGGTCTAAAAAGCATATAGCTTTACAAAAACCACAGAAAAATATGGAAATTTACAAATAAAATATCTCAGTAAAAACGGGATTTGTTTGCTTACTGAACAGTTCGGGAATCAGGTAAAAATCCAAATGATAGAAACTGTTTTCACTCAGTGGAGTGGCACATGTTTGTCCATGGGGTCGAGATGATTTGATGTGTGAGTTCAAAGTTATTAGGTTGTGGAATACATAGTCTCAATGTTCGGATGGGTCGACAGGAATTTGTCTAAGCTGGATTTGAATATATCCAAGTTGGGTGCATGTGCAACATTCGAGGGTAGGGAGTTCCAAGTGAAACATACACGTACAGAATAAAAATATCTTCGACAGTTCAGTCGCGAGTCGGGAATTAGTACTGTGTACTCATGACTCCGGCTGGTTCTTGGTGGTTGTCGTGTGAATAGTGTATTAAGGGGATGGCTGGGGGTATGCAATATGTTAAACATTAGGATCAGATCACCTCTAAGACGTCGGTAAGGAGAGTCGAAGAGGTTGAGGTTTGCAATACGATCTTCGTATTGTTTGTGCTTTAAGCCGCACACGAGCTTCGTGGTCCGATGATAGATTCGCTGCAAGAGATTGATAGTCTTTTTCTTTAACCAGGGTGACCAAGCCTGAACCGCATACTCCATGGTGGGCCTCAAGTAGGTATTAATTATTCGATGAACAATCGGCTTCGTGAAACTCCCAAACACGCGTTTCAGCAGAAGCAGTACTTTTGACGTCTTTTCGTAGACAGCCTTAACGTTGTGTGACGGTTTCAACGCGCTGCTCACCCACACACCCAAGTCCTTCTCCTTGTCAGTTATTTCAAGAGTATGGGAACCAAGGGTGTAAGAGAACTCGAAGGGTTTTCCAACTGTCAATACCTTGCATTTTCTCACATTGAAAGGAAGTTCATTTCTAACCGACCATTCCTGTAAGACATTGAGGTCCAGCTGAAGCTGTCTGCAATCCTCAGTTGTGCTTACTTGTGTCCACAACTTGATATCATCCGCAAATAGCAAGATTTTGCACCGAACAAGTTTTGGTAAATCGTTTACATAGAGCAAGAAAAGAATTGGTCCAAGCACCGATCCCTGCGGCACTCCACTTGTTACTGTAATGGGCCGTGACAAAGTACGAGGAACGATTGAAAAAACTGAGGCTCCCCACTCCCCTCCAAAGAAGCCTTCGAAGCGATGTGATACTGACATATAAAATATTGAATACCCCACATCATCCCTTAAAACATTTATTCGAATACCGTGATTCACGTCATACACGCAGCCACTCAGCGACACTGCAAATTCCCCACTCCCGTATCAGCTGTCGCCGATATTTTTATTGTGTACGTGTCTGTTTCCTTTGGAATTCCCTACCCGAAACTCTTGTCATCTCTCCCAGCATCGGAACGTTTATTCGAAATTTGGATACTTATTTGTTGCATAACGATTTGACGACACCTGCGTATTGACTCATGGTAACTATACAACTTGACTATACTTGACATTACATGTTTATTTTATACCTATTTCCTGAATGTATATTTACTATGATATGGTAATTGTGAAGCTATGTGCTTTTTGTGACCATAAATTCTTGAATCTTGAATCTTGAAACCCTTACTCGAATAACACGGTCACGGAGATAATCCTCCAACCAGGCTAGTAATGAGCGCTTGATGCCGCATTGCTCTATTTTTTGTAGTAATAAACTGTGGTTAACACGATCGAATGCTTTGGACATATCCAGATAACAAGCATGTATGGTGAAACCTTTGTCCACAGCTTGTGTCCAGTCATCGAGGGCAAGGAGAAGGTTTGAAAGGCAAGAGTGTCTTTTTCTGAAGCCATGTTGTTCGATTGCGAGCAAGCAATTATCTTCCAGGTGATTTGTGATGCTGTTTGCAACGAGGCGCTCCATCACTTTAGAGATCACCGGTAGTAGTGTTACTGGTCGATAATTGGATACTTCAGAACGGTTCCCTCCTTTGTAGATGGGGGTAATGATACCAGTCTTCCATTCACAGGGAAAGAAACCTTGGGTTATAGAGAGGTTAAATAAGTAGGTAAGCGGTGTACACAAAGAATAGGCACAGCTTCTGAGGATCAGCGGGGTAATTTCATCAGCTCCAGGAGACTTTTTCGTGTTGAGCTTTAACAATGTACGGAGGACACTGTCCGAGCTAAAAGTTAGTTGCTGTAAAACGTTTTCTGGCGAGATCACGGAGGTCAAAGGACTGGTTACGGTGTTCGGTGGACTGAAGACAGTGGAGAAGAATTGGGCTAGAACTTCGGCTGATTGCGATGCTGTCGTTGTTATTCCATCACATGTCTTTAGGGCGGCAACCCCTGGTTTTACTCTAGACCGGTTATTTGTGATCTGATAGAGAATTTTTGGGTTTGATTCCATTTTGTCGAGATTCAAGAATCTGTGGTTACAAAATGTACACAGCTTTCCAATTACCATAACAGAGTAAATATTCGTACATGGAAACGAACTAACACATAATCATGTAATATCGCGTATAGTCCAGTTGCGTACTCACCATGAGTCAATACGAAGGTGTCGTCAAATCGTCATGCAACAAATACGTGTCCAAATTTCAAATGAATGTTTCGACGCTGGGAGCGGTAATAATAGTTTCGAGGAGGGCATTTCAGAAAAACTTAGATACAGAATACATAATATCGGTGACGGCTAATGCGGGAATGGGGAATTTGTAGTCTTGACAAGTGGTTCGTTGTATGCTGTGGCCCACGTATTCAATTAAACGTTTTAAAAGATGAGTATATGACGTGAGTAGCACACCATTCCATAGGATTGTTTCAATGGGCGTGGAGGAGCTCAGTTTTTGCTATCGTTCCACGTACGCTACTTTCTGAAAACCACTTACGAGTTCTGTTGCACGATGGTACCGTATTTTTCGGACTATACGGCGCACCGGATTATAAGACGCAGAATCAGTGAACGATCTGTTTTCATATATAAGACGCACCGGATTATAAGGCGCATAAAGCGAAACAAAAATAGTCGGATAGGTCAGACTTTATTCAAATCATGAACAATAACTGTCAATATTACATAAAAAGTACACTAAATTATTCAATCATTCCTCTTCTACGAATCCATCAAATTCCTCTTCTTCGTTGTCAGAATTCAACAGTTGGGCCATAGCGGCATCAAGCACGCCCGGATCCCTCTCGTCATCATCCGATTCAGTCTCATTGCTGTTGCTTGGCTGTTCATCAATGATTCCAGCCTTAGTGAAAGCTCGGACCACAGTAGAGACCGATACTTTAGCCCGGCGTTGCCTAACTGTCTTGGTAAATGTGTGCTGACCTTCTGTCATCCATTGCTCCCATGCGGCTCGCAATTTAGCCTTGAACGCCCTGTTGACTCCAATATCTAGCGGTTAGAGTTCTTTGGTCAATCCTTCAGGAATGATGGCCAGCTCCGAATTGGTTTTCTTCATTTGACTTTTGACAGTTTCAGTGAGAATAGCGCGCATAGAGTAGTAGATCGATAAGGCCGTAGAAGTGTGGAAAAAGCGATCCGGACTCCTGACATAAACTTCTCTCAGCCACTCGCTCATTTTCTCTTCGTCTATCCAGCCTTACGGATTGACCTTAACAATGATTCCAACAGGGAACGTTTCTTTTGACAAAGTCTTCCTCTTAAAATAACCACGGGTGGTAGTTTCTGACCATTAGCCTGGCAACATATCAAAGGCGTTTGATCGCGTGGACCATTCTATACTGCTGCGCAAGTTGCACGATGTTGGTATTAATGGGTGCCTTCTTGTCTGGCTGAGAAGTTACCTTCTTGATCGCAAAGCAACTGTACGTATCGATGGTGTGATGTCTGGGAAAATCGAGGCCACTAGCGGTGTCCACAAGGTTCGGTACTTGGTCCGGTTCTCTTTTTGGTCTACATCAACGACCTTCCGAAACTTGTCACAACCAAAATGGTTCTCTTTGCGGATGATGTTAAAATTTGGATGCGAATCAAGTCAAGCGTGGACTGTTTGCGCTTACAAAGCGATTTGGATCTATTGAGCAGCTGGTCGGAGAGAAATAAACTTCCATTCAACTTCCGAAAGTGTAAAATGCTGCAAATAGGCAAAGATTTTCCATTCTCATACAACCTTGGACCAAATCAATTGGAATGGACAACCAAAGAAAAAGACCTCGGCATATGGATTAGTGGAAGTCTGAAGTTTAGCATGCAAGGCGAAGCAGTGTACAATCGAGCTAGCCGCATGCTAGGTATGCTTCGGCGGATTTTCGGACATTTTTTCCGGGAATCATTCTCCATGCTCATAAATACGTATATTAACCCGGTGATGGATTACTCAGTGCAAGCTTGGGCACCGTGGCTACAAAAGGACATCAAGCTGCTCGAGAGGATCTATCACAGAGCAACTAAAATGGTTGGCTGCCTCCGCAAACCTACCATATGAGAATCGACTTGAGCAGCTTAATTTGGATACACTGGTTCGCAGAAGGGTTCGATTCGATCTAATACTAACCTACAAAATAATGAACTCCAAGGCGCACCCTCTGAGGCATCTATTTCGCCTCCGGTCAAGCCATGCCACACGTACTCACCCATTTGCATTTGATATTCCACATTCCCACCGGAACTGCCGTCGGTTCTTTTATTCGGTGCGCGCTTGTTTCTTATGGAACTCCCTACCGTCACATGTTGTCCAATCATCTAGTGAAAGGATTTCCAGGAACAAATTGGATATATTTATGCGTAGTAATTCCACCCTACATCCCGTATATATAACATGATTTTTTTTCCAAACGAATATTTTTTTTACCCATCATACCGACACAATACATGGCATTTTTTTGCAACTACAAAACTGTCGATCTTCCTGAAGAATCAATCTTTTTTTGTATATATATTTATTGTCCTTATACGAATATCCTGTGGTGTTGTACAGCTACGAGCTTTTTTATACCATAAATACAGTAGACGTCCCTGTTTTTTCTACGGTACGGTTGATGGGGATTTCAAGAGTGAGAGGGACCTCATCCATGTTCGTGATGTGGTCAGAATGAATCTTTTTTTATATGATCTTGTTCTTGCAGTAAGTGCGGAAGATAGCTATCCTTTCATTGTAATCCTTTGGCAGTTGCTGCGAAGTGGTAGTTCTTGTGCGGATGGAGAGATGACGCCTTTTCATAAAACGAAGCACCAAGAAGGACCTCCTTGAAATTCGTCTATCTTCATATCACGTGCCATCGCTGTTGCCTTAAGTCGAATGGAGATTGTAGAGACACTTCTACCTGCTCTTCTCTGTTCAGTAATCCACTGCTCAATTTTGTCCTCTAATTGTGGCCATCTTGCCTTGTTCCCTCGGAAACTCTTCTTCGTCTTCTTTACTTGACGCAGGTCATCTTTGTTTCCTCCACTTCCGTACCATTGATTCATTAATGTTGAATTGTTTCGCAGCTGCTCTATTCCCATGTTGTACTGCGCGGCTGATGGCCTTGAGTTTGAAATCCGCATCGTAAGCATGTCTCTTAACAGGTGCGATTTTGGGGTCATTAATTACCGGATGTTTAAGCACCGTACGTACCAGGAATAGTGGTTTCGATAAGTGAAAGTGTTTCATTTTAATCGCTGAATAGTTACATTTTGATCTGTTGTTGATTGTCTGAAACTGACCCCAAAACAAGTCTGTCTTGACAGCATAGAAAGCCAACTCTACGGCCATCAGTGATTATTCTTCTACAATCAAGGGGAGTGACATCGTCACTTACCAAAGTCGTAATAAAACATTTTGACAGATTTTTCATCGCAGTGTGAACATATACTATTCATACATAAGGAGCACCGGAATATAAGGCTCACTGCCGAATTTTCGTACAAATTAGTATTTTTATGTGCGCATTATAGTCCGAAAAATACGGTATATTTCATCCAGCAATATCCATGGAGTCCAAGCTTCTGATCTATGCTCCGTGGATGGATTTAAGTGGGTTTTCATGATTGTTGGCAACGTTCCCGGAGAGAAGGTCGCACCATATCTAGAAGCTTGGAAGCACGCTTGTAGATGACTTCTCCATGCATGTTGTTCTTTGGGATACCGCATACCCAGAGACAAGGATCCCTTTCCGAGTATGTTCGCCCGAATTGATTTTGGTACTGGATGGACTTGCCAATTTGCAATACCTTGCATTTTTGGAAATTGAATGGCAACTTATTCCGTACCGACCATTCATGGAGAGCATCTAGAACACGCTGCAGCTATCCACAGTCCGTAGTTGATTTTATCCGCGTCAGCAAAGAGAATCACGTTGCTTGAGTGCGTCTCTGGTAGGTCGTTGATGTAAACCGATAAAAGTGCTGGTCCGTGAACGTACGAACGATTGCCTTGCACTCAGTGAGGTAACTTTCAAGACAAGCTGATAACCATCCTCTGCAGCCTTTGTAGTAGTCAAAATGATCAGCTCGGTCACCATTTCAGGCCGTTAACAAGATTGTCAAGCATGAGAGAGATTTACGAAAACCATGCTGCACTGTATCTTGCGATTGCAAGTAATGAACTAATTTTGCAGTCACTATACGCTCTAGAACTTCGGATGTCACAGGACGGTAGTCACCAAGATTTGAATGTCTACCACCATTTTAGATAGTTGAAATTACCGCAGTTTTCCACTCTCTTGACACCACTCCTTCGGTTGGAGAATGTTTAACTAATTCACTTAATGGCGCACACATCTGTTGGCCACAGTATTATAGTATGGTTGGTGCGATTCCGTCCACCCAGCGGACAATTTAGGGTTCATTCGGCACAAATGTCGTTGTATAACCGCTGAATTGATCTCGATGTCAGTCAGCTGTTGCGTCACTGTAAGTCTTCAGTCGATGTCATTGTTAACGGACTAAATACTTTTGCATGAACGGAGCAAGAACACCATTGTTTCCTCTGCTTTAGCTGTTAATCCATCCTCAATAAGCACAAGGAAACCTCTGGTCTCACGCTCGATGGAGCATTGACAATCCGTTATAGCAATTTAAGATATCTTTCCATTTTCAAAGTGACGGGAATTTCGCTTATCTTCCTTAATGAGAGCGTTCACTTTGTTCTGAATGCTGCAAAATTGTTGCCACGATGTATCAGTCCTTGTATGTTTGTGTTGAACCCAAGCAGAGTTCCGTTGCCCGATCCATTTTTCAGGCGATTACGAAGCGTAAAGCGGAAGTCGCTTGCCCGTCGTCCATCAGCCGATTGCGAACCTTGAACGCTACAGAAATGTGCAAGTCTGGAGAAACATTCATGAAGGGTTAATCGCGATCGGTCAAACGGTGGAAGGTAGCTCATTCCGTAAGGCATGAGACTACAATGGTCAAGGTCCTGGGTTCGAATCAGACCCGAGACAGGATATGCACTGCTGATGAGCTCAAATAAGAGCGAAACTCGAGTCCAGTGCTTCCAATGTTGATCGTCGTGATAAACTTTGTGAATATTTCGAAGGACTTGGTACTGATGAGTAGTCGCAAAAACATAACGAGATATGTTTGACTGAAGGCTTTTTGTGAGTGCGGTGCAATGTGTTTCGGTGTTGTGATTATCAAGCACTCGGCAATTTACTAACCCAAGCGCTCCACGTAAATACGCGTAGTCCATCCTTCTGAATAGTTTTGGGGACTCACATACTCGTCTAGCGCTGCATATATATATTCGAAGTCTGACACAAGATGATCACTGTCAATTTTGTCAATGCTTTCAACTGCCGTTTTCTCAGAAGTAAAGACTAAATTCAAAATGGACGGCAACACCGATCCTCTTCAATGAGTAAAGTCGGAAACATGGTTATGCAGCCGAAGCGTGTCCGTCGATTCATGGAATTTATAGTCGTGTGTTTGTATAGAAAGATTTGATCTTGCAGAGGGATGCTAAGGTTGAAGAGACCGCATTTCTCCGGCGTTTTGAGCATCCGTCGAGACTGGAGTTCGATTGATTATGCCGATGATGCAGTCGTCCTGTGACTCTTGTGTTAGGCTACACCAAAGTTGGCTCATGAGTTTTCATACACTGGAGAAGTTCTTGACGGTATAGAGCCACACCACCAACTGTTCATGTTCGGTCGTTCCGTTATAGTATCACGTTCGGGATCGGCAGTTTGCTTTCAGTCATACAAGATTTAAACAAGGTTCTAGTATCAGCGATGAGGTCTGGTGACTATTGTTTTCACAGCTTGGTCAGTTTAGCCAATTTATTGAACAAACTTCGGACATTTGTAGAGAAACATTGTGGTGTCGCTATGCTTTCTGAAACTTGGCTGCGTTCTGAAATTGACACTGATTTAATTAGCTTTCGTTTGGATCGGACCTGTCCTATTGCCAATCTTGGTGAAGGAGTTTTAACTTATGTCAGCAAACAGTGGCGTGCCTCTAGTAAAATCATTGTCACCTTTGACACAACTGAAGTTTCCTGTTTGGCTGTCGAATGCAACCATGAAATTGTAATTTTCAATCATTTATTTTGACAAATGCGTATGTCGTCCCCAACTGTCATTCTGACACTTTTCGTGCATTTTTCGATTAACTTCTTGTTGAACTTGCGCCTTATCAAAACTGTTTGCTCGTACTTGCTGGAGACCTGAATCACTCGAATCTTTCATGGTTTTCTCTCTTGTCTCTTGCGAACATTGTTCGCTTCTCAACGCGTTCTGAAGCATGTCTGGATTATGCTCTTACAAATGCACCACGAATTTTTCATACCGGTAAGCCTGCCCCAATCGGTCATTCTGACCGTTGTGTTATCACAATTCTCCCTAAAATCTACGAAAATACTCACAGAATCGGTAGAAAAGTGATCAATAGAGCATGTGAATCTAGCAATGTTTCAATCCAGGGAAAAATGCCCAATGACACTGACTTCAATACTTTCGGGGGTCTTGACGTTTCCCACGAATGTAATGCTTTATCTTTGTACCTCAATTTTTGTTTTGACATTAGTTGTCGCAAATAAACTAATTTTGTCCCTCCAGATTGTTTTTATTCCACCAATTTGAAACGCCTCCGAAGACTGAAGGAAAAGGCATTGAAAAATCGGGATCAAGAAATTGTTTCTAAGCTTGAAATTCAACGTCTAGACAAGTTGTACACGAATGCAACTATGAGAACAAAAATGAGTCGTCAATGTGGAGTGGCAGTCAGCATGAATACTCATTGTCCAATCAGAATGCAGTGGCTGTCAGTGTATCTATCTCTGTATTCTAATTCCCATGAATGATTCAATATGTTTGTGACGTGTAGTGAATACACATCTATCGCTCTGATCTTGACTTTTCTACAGTCAAGATTCACGATTCGAGATTTATATTTGAAAAGCATTTTACTTTACAATAACCACCAGTTTAGGAAATATATATATATATATAATCTATAATATCTATATTATATAATATATATTATTAATTAATTTGGGGGAAAAATTCGGATTAGCTCTCATATAATCGTCAAGTTTTAATGTGAATATAGATAAACTGTTTGAGCTTACCAAATCGGAAGGTAGGGAATTCAAAGCAAAGCACGTCAATTATGAAACGTGCTCAAAAATTCTATGGCAATGACAAAAAGAAATATCCTATCCCTGATATTTAAATTTTTAAAGGAATCTTTCGTATCATTTCCCCTTTGATGCCAATACACTCAACGATTTTATTTTACCCCGTCTTCATTTCCAACCTCACATTTCACAAGCGCAGGTTCTGTCACCGTCAGCTTTGTGAACCCCTCTCCAGCCTGTTTAACTATTCGTTGCTTAAGGGAGTTGTACCGAAAGATTGGAGGTCCGGCGTGATAACACCTATCTTCAACGGCGGTTGCCGATCTGACGCTGCAAAGTATCGTCCCGTCACACTTTTTCCTGTTATTGCTAAGGTCATGGAACGTATAGTCTCGAAAAGAATGGTTGCACACTTTGAATCGCTTAATTTGTTTTCGCCAGTACAGCATCAATTTCGATCTCACCGATCTTGTCTCACAAATCTTCTCATAGCATTAGACGACTGGACGAAAGAGTTGGATAGAAGTTCTTGCATCCACGTCTGTTACCTAGACATTTCAAAAGCTTTTGACAAAGTCAATCATCATCTGCTTTCCAAAAACTGATGCGTTCAGGAATATGTGAAGCAATTCTCTCATGCTTGTGTGACTATTTGTCAGATCGAGACGCCAGAGTTAAAGTTAGCGGAGTGCTATCACAAACGTTCAAAACCACGAGTGAAGTTCCACAAGGATCTGTGTTAGGCCCGCTCCTCTTTCTGTTATACATAAACGACTTACCCTCTCTCATATCTTCTAAAATGGTCCTATTCGTGGATGATATGAAAGTTTGACGCCAATAAGTTCTGCAGAGGATTGTGAGAAACTTCAAATGGATTTGGACAGCGTGTCGAATTGGGCGGCCATGAATGACATGTCATTCAACATAGAGAAACGTAAGATGCTCCATCTTGGCAAGAATGTTCCTTGGACATATCGATTGAGAACTGGAAACCTAGCATGGAGCTCGTTAGAAAAAGATCTTAGAGTATGAATTAGCGGTAACCTGAAGAGCACAGTGCACTGCCAGAATATATATCGACGGGCCAACAGATTGTTAGGTATCGTTCGAAGAATATTTGGAAGATTCTCCCTGGTAACGTTACCAAGGATAATGATTGTATACCTTGGCCCTACGATGGAGTATGCGGTCGAGGTCTGGGCTCCCCTATTTGTCCCACCTGATAGAGTTAGACATTTTATTTTTTCCTGCATTGTTCCCCACTTTCTTTATGTATCCCCTATATTTTTCTCCCAGGATTTCCTGATGATCAAAAGAGTTATTATGATTTTCGCACGACTTATCTATGCCTCTACCGAGCCAATTCGTGATATGATTGCTGAACGACAATTCCTTGAATGTGCCAGATTGGTCAGAGGTGCACATGGCTTGAATCGAGATCTGACAAATTTAGAAATTCTATCGTCCCTTATTTTGCCGCTATTTGGTTGATCAATCAAAAGTTATTCTTGATCTAATGATTCAACTGACAATGTGAATTTCGTCCTTGAATCTTCACCACATTTTACTTTAGGTTTATGGAAAAATGTTTTTTGTGTTGTTGAATTACTATTTTTGCTGAAAATTGGTGTTCACAGATAAAGCATTTTCTTCTATCTATCTATCTATCTATCTATCTATCTATCTATCTATCTATCTATCTATCTATCTATCTATCTATCTATCTATCTATCTATCTATCTATCTATCTATCTATCTATCTATCTATCTATCTATCTATCTATCTATCTATCTATCTATCTATCTATCTATCTATCTATCTATCTATCTATCTATCTATCTATCTATCTATCTATCTATCTATCTATCTATCTATCATCTATCTATCTATCTATCTATCTATCTATCTATCTATCTATCTATCTATCTATCTATCTATCTATCTATCTATCTATCTATCTGTCTATCTATCTATCTATCTATCTATCTATATGGAATAAAAATTTAAATTCTCTCAAAAATCAATAGGGACAGTCACATACCGCATAGTTCGTCATATACTCATCGAGTTTGAAAGCGAAAACCTCAACAGATTCCGAGCGTGTGATTTCTACTGGCAAATAGTTTCAAGTGAAAAAATTCTTACCGAGAAACAATTACTACGAATATCCAATCGAGAATGCGGAATGCTTAAAGCCTTTGAATGTGTTCGTGTTCGAGTAAGGCCATTGGGCTTTAGCAAGTGTTTTATACGATGGCTTTCAGTATGCAGCATTTTAAATGACAACGTCAGGTCACTACGTATACGTCGTTTGGCAAAATCGTGTAGATTCAGTTTTAACATTCGCTCTTTGAAAGGCAAATTTCTATACCGGGTGACCAACTTTGTCGCACGATGATATATCCTGTCGAGTAGTTCGATATCCTTCCTCAGCCAATGTGCCCAGGCTTGGATGGAATATTCCATAACAGGACGCATATACGTATTACTTAACCAGAGTAGGGTTTCGGACGAAAAAATCCTGAATATTCTTTTTAGAAGACTCGAGATAAGGCACTATTTGGCAATGATGTCCAGGATTAGGGTAATTACACCCAAATACAGAGATCTTTTTCTGCGGTGATTCAGACGAGTTCTTGCGTGCCAAGCTGATACGTGTGGTGCAAAGATTTTTCAAGGCGCAACATTTTACATT
>JACCGJ010001849.1:59335-75184 GCA_013407085.1 Atriophallophorus winterbourni | reverse complement strand
TCGCATAACCTATGAAAGTCTAGTCCAGTGCTTCGGTCGATATTGTATGAGAAGGTTTAAGAGAAGAAGCGAATGCTTGTAGCTTGTGTATAACAAACTTTATTGGGCCATCTGAGTGCAGGGTCTGTCAAGCCTTTCGTAATTATAACTACTATGACGGTCATAACTTGTCCCGTGGTTAAGAGCGAGGATTGATCGCTTGGCAGACTTTTTGGATATTTGGTTCCTAATGTTCTGAATGGTGTAATTTGGGGGTAAATCAATGAGTAGCTGGTTAGAGGTTTAGTAAGAAAAATATTACACTAGTCGAAATATTGTACCTTACTAAATAAATTCAATTGTGATAAAGGATATTGTCTTCGTAAGCGCAATGCTTGTATTAGAAAAATATTTAATTTTGTATCTGGCTGCTAACGGCTTCTTCACAAACATCACAGTTAAACATTGGTTTCATAATAAACTTAGTTTACAGACCCCCAGGAGCTCTCGACATTTAAAAAAATAAATGTATGCGAATTGTACCTTGACACTTCAGCAGCGATATTTGTTACTCCCCATGTTATATCTCCCATATCAATTGTTATATGAATTGATGCTTTATTCCAGTGCTTCCCGGTTAAATCCCTGCGAAGTAAAAATTCAGTGTTAATGAGCTTCATGTCAAAACACGTCACAGTCCATGTGGAGTTATCCCTCATGTGTGCGACTGGGCATGAGCAACCTCACGATAACAAATTCTAAGTGCAGTATTCAACTATAGGGTTGCGAGTTACTCATAATTTATTAAAAGATCTAGGAAAAGTGAATCGGGTTTGGCGGTAGAAAGTTTATCCTGCTTGTTTCACAACGTAGTAAAAACAGTCCGTATTCTGATCTGTTTCGGCTCAGATGTTGGAAGCATGAAGGTGCAGCACGGTAAGTAAACTTGAAACTCCGGTAACCGTAAATAAAAAAGACATCCTAAAGTAATGCTAAGAAACGATTCTGTGTCAAACGTCGAAAATCAAATTTGCTTTCTGCATTTATTCTTTGCTTTGCACACTATTTTACATCAATCTGATAACTTGACCTGATTCGGAAGCAGTAACGGTATATTCCATGTATAGAGTACCTTATAGAAATTGCCAGAAATGTTTTATGTAAAATTTTATTGTTAGAAATAAATCGATGCAGGCAAAATCCTTAACAATAAAATTGTATTTTGGGTGGCAACTTAAAAAGCATGGCGTGGCAATTTTCAAAACTGCGCTAGCAATTTTGCTCAGGGTAGCGGAGTGTTAGAGCGACATGTCACACTGCAGTTTAGGACTTTTTCTGTAACCTAATCTGGGGGTCTAGGTATCATGACAAGTAGAATCAGTTATTCTAAATGTATAATTTGAAATTGGCCTCTCAAGTATAATAAAAAAAGGCAATTTATTATAAGCTACTAGTAAAAATGTAATCATGAACCACACTAACTATGAACCGATAAATTCAGTATTTAATTGATGAAATTCATGTGAGATCTTGCTAAGCTGTTACTACAAGTAAACCAGTAATTTTATCATGTTAATCCACATAACTGCAGTAAATGATCAAAATAAATAGTAAATACACCCGAATAGTTTGATCATTTTTTAGTCGTAGGCGCACAAACTAATAAATTGTCGCATTTTGAAAGATAGCTTAAAAAATGTGTTATTGCATAGCTAATACGACCACACCTTGTTCAATTTAGTGTGAAAATAAATCGGGTTAGAAGAATCGGCCTGGAATGACAGATCTCAAACTCGGTCAGTCTCATCGAAATCTGGAAGCATCGGACTGGAAGCACTGAGATTCCATGTGTCACAGGCTTGTCAACTTGTGAAAAATAAAACGATCAACTCAAACCTCGTTCCGGTTGATAAAACAGTGTTTCGTTTCAATAAATTTCACATCTATTCGTGATTTGGGATTCGTAGTATTATTAATAAACATATTTCTTGCATTCCGTGCAGTTCAACACTTCTCTTGAACATTTGTGAACAGAGAAACAAAACTTGAAAAAGGAAATTACGCCACATTCAAACGCCTATGATTAGTATATTTTACTGAGCGTGCACTGCAATAAATTCTAACAGGCGATTTTCGCTTAAAAGACTACCAGATTGGTGAATATCAATAGTCCGCTTGCTCAAAATTCCGCATTGAACTATTGACAAAATATACGCTATGGATTCGGAAATGTGAACAAAATATTATTTTGTCGATAGTGCTTAGAGCCTTGTCGGTTATATACGGTACTATTATGAGTGCTAGCGCTTCTAATTATTGACTGAATCTACTCATACACTTAACGAAGGTAGTTTCGTGTCATCACGTGCAGATTTCGTGTTCCTAGGCTCTGATTAAAGTTAATGTAAGATATTATTAATTAAATGGGCGATCACAAAACAAAGGGAACTGAATATTCTGACTATTGCTTTTCACAAAAGCTATCAAAAATAGATTTCACTCCCTTGAACAGAACTCAGATTAGTAATTACGTTACAAAAACAGAAAAATACACAAAAAATGCGATGTTTCTCACATGTTACAAACCTTCACACATTAGTGATTTCGTCCATACATTGAAATTTTTCATTACTCTCCGTTTCAGGTGAGGATCAAGCATCATCGTAACCTGTCCAATTCAAGTCTTAATCTCGCTTGTGTAGTGACGGATCCAGTAGTGTTAACTAGATATCAAATGGAATTATTTCCGTCTAATGCAAACAGGTGAATTTGCCAACTGCGGGTGCCTTCATGCCCAGTAGTTCATTGACATTGAATCACGTGAACAAAATCTCAAATATCTCTGGGCAGTATATGACAATAAAGCCGAGTTCACAGCGCATGCCTCACATTTCTGAAGCAACACTTGGATGCATGCAGATAAAAATTGTTTTAGATAAAGCAGCTGAATTGCATGACAGTTCTACGAAACGATATTGCAGTAACTAATTGAGGAAGCACCAGAGCATATCTGTACGGATTCCTCGGGACTTAATTAAAAGTATTCGCTTACCAGCTATATTTGTATCATCGGCGTTCATACCTGCTATCAGCTATTAGTAAACATGTTAGTATGTGTTGCAAATTCTTGTGGCCTTGACTTTGTTCGTCTTATGTCGGCCTTGAATGTACTCATAAACTTCTTAAAAGCTTGTTATATCACATGCACTTGCTAATATTCATCATCTTGTCCTTAACTTCGTAACAAACAAATCTAGAGTTAATTATTCTCAGAGAGTATACAAATTTATGTTCACATTTAATCTGTAGAAATGCTTTTTCAAAAATCAATTTGTAAAAATATTGGTTGCATACAATTTTCTCTTGGTGTTTCTCAGTACAATATGTGTTCCACAACATGACAATGACCAAAATAATAAAACTAAAACGTGCAGTAAATCTTCATTATCAATTAATCGAAATAATATGGATAGACCACACACTCGTCAAGCCCAATCTTTAGCATCACAAGAGAAGCATTAATTTCAAAATTAGTCGCCGCATGATTCGTAGCACTAGCCAAAATCAGCCAAATTATTATCTCCATATCTATAATAGATATATATATATATATATATATATATGTGTGTGTGTGTGTTAACAGAGCACAGCTGGAAATTTAACATATACTGCTAAATAACCAATAAACTTTCTGGGTGGTATGCTACAGATGCTCTTTACAGAAATAATTGTTTCACCTCTTGAATAATACGTGAAAGCATTCATATGTTTGTCACATACAAGGCTACAATGTTTGTTTACGTAGATTCCACTCCACTGGAATCAATGATAACCTTGAACCCAATCCAAACATAAAGCCACCGATATCTGAACTGATTATTTTTCACCCTAACCACAACGTATACTAATTGACTGGTTCGTTTTCTTTGAAATATTCAGAGAACCTGGATAGACATGTGCGTGGAGGAGACTTCTCACAGTTTTATATGAATGGATTTCCGGCCGCAACGTAAATAATACCCGATGTAGAGGGATGTGTGTGCCTGAGTTAACTGAGATTTCCAACAGCCATGTGTAAAGAGGCAGGCATCTCTGCCCGTAACCGATTTCGGTGAATTAAATGTTAGTTTACACGGTTTTCGCCTTTGGTTATTGGTTTCCCAAATGCTCTACATGGTTTGGGCACATGTGGTAGCCATATTCTGTAGTGTATATTAAAATTAGTCAGCTGATGTAACAAGCTAATCTACAATAGTTAAAGACCGGTAGAGAGTTTATACCACGCATTCGTATAGCAACGTTGTGATTTCGCAATGACATAAATCATGTTTCCAGTGGTGAAGGAATTTTTCATCAATATGTAATACAAGCTATACAGGAAATGCATGCTGCAAATGTTTGCTATGTAACGAAGAGTTTTATTTTAAGCAAATGATTTGAGTCCATATCATTGCCACATTGTTATATCTTTCCTGGATGATGAGTTACAAAACATATGGATAGACTCAATGAGTGTTGTTGAATATCCAATATGTTCACCAATCATTAAACTTATCGATTCTTATTTGGAAACCTTGAATACCGAGTCCCCGCTAGAAAACTACAACCTAATTGTGCGACAATTGCGATAGAATCGCTTTATGATATGTGATAATACGTTGTGTCTTGTGGGGACGTAATTTTCTTTATGACCCAATAATTCAAATTGCATTAAAATTTACTGATGCTTTTACTGCATGCATTATATGTCTCAATACTTCATCCAAAATTACTTAGCGCTTTCTTCAGAGAAAAGAGTTTTGACACTACATTTATAGATGCTTCGCTAATGAGTTCCTCAATTTCGAGCATTCAATGATTTATGATTTAAAAGCAAATGCTTTACAACATCATGGGATTACGGTGTGAATAAAATGTGAAAAATTATATAATGCGCATATCAAATACAGGCTTCATGAAAGCCGCTTGTTTATAAATTTAGGTACACATTATTTTGGTCATGCATAAGTGCCTTGAGTGCTTCACCGGGAATCACTGTCATTCCGTGTTTGAACACCGTGGTTCTTTGTTCGAACCATATGTAACAGTGGCATTCAAGTTTACCACTTATTCACTGTTTCATGGCTCACTGAAATTAATCTTACTGTATCCACCTGATAACGGCAAACAGCCAGAAACCGGTAGTGGTGTGTAAGTGCGGGGGATGTGAGCAACACATTGATTTGGTCATCCATAAGCGCCTTGAATACTTGACCAGAAATCACTATGTAAGTTTGTGTTTGTACAGCGTAGTTCGTTGTACGAACCCTATGTAACACTGGCATTCAACTATAACTTTGTTTAGGCACAATTTTGTTTTAAAATTATGCAATGCGCCGCTAGTCCATCATATATTAATAGAAAGAATCCCAAATCTGATAGTGGATTCGGTAAAAAAAATGGCGCAGATAATAAATGCGTGAACTTGTGATGTAGATGGATATGGTATGTCTCCGTGTCACTTTCTCACCACACTTATGAATCAAGTGTCTTTATGAGTGTCCTTCGGTAGATACTATTTCATAGGTTGGAATAATATCGCAGTGTATCCTGCTTTGGGTAAAGTCAATCTGAGACGTTGCATTACAACGAACCACCATAAATCTTCTCGGTCTTTAATAAATTTTATCAAAGAGGGCAATGTTCTAGCCTCCATGATGCCCAGAGTTCCACAGCATGATCCATCGTTGTACGAATGGAGACATTACTGGTGAGCATCTTCTAATGATTCCTCTAAAGATTCCCTACAACCTGGTATTCCGACTGTAAACATCTGGCAATGAACTGCATGATTAAGCATTCCACAAATTCATATTCCAATGTGTTTTTTACGGAGCTCCATGCCTAGCCTTCAGTTCCCAATCAATATCTACAAGGAAATTTTTCGCAAAGATGGAGTATCTTGCTTTTCTGTCTGTTGAACGGCAAATCATTTGCAGTGGCCCAATATAGCATTGCATCCCATTCTTTTTGTAATTAGCAACAGAATGATTTGCATCCAAATTTTCATATATTCCACGAAAAGCACCATTTCAGATGTTATGAATGTTGGGGCGGCAAGCCGTATATATCATGCAGAAATAGCAGCGGTCCTCGCACACATTTTTGTTAAACATCCGCTTATTACTTTAATCTTCATTGAAAATATTCTGTTTGCTCTCACTCTTGCGTGAGGATTGTCAAACATATGTTACCTGCATGATTGCATTACACAAACATACTTCCGACCACAAGTTTTAAGTTACATGGATCGCTCGATTGGTTGATACAATTTAGAACGGCGGTTGTGAAAACATGCTCCTGTCAAGAAAAATTTCCTTATGTTGTTAAAGTAAACAGTTTAATTTTTGGTGTGCTTCAACTTTGAAATGAATATAGCATGACATCTTCTTTGTTCAAGATTTCTGTGTGCTTCTTGATCTCGCGTATGAGACATCGAGAAGCGTCTGCTATTGAGCTGAACAAGTTTGGTGACGGTCGGTAAGGAGAATGCCGATTAATGAGTTTGTATCGGGTATTCTGCAAAGAATTACTTTGAGTAAATTTAAGTGATGTGAAGTGTTGGCTTAAATAATAATAGTATCGTTGATAGTATGAAGCCGGATGCTGTTTTAAATCGGCTTCCTTGATGTCATTAGGACAAGTAAATCTTGCCTTGGAATGAATTTGATACTGCCCCTCGTTGTTGTGCTCCTTCGTTCGATGTCCACCACGGAAGCACATCGCAAGCGTAAGTGAGCTGATGCTTCACAGAGATGGCAGAGCTCGACAGATCGGTGGCAGTTGCACGGTTTAGGTGTGACTTAAGTTCAGCATCCTAGAGTAGCATCTGCTCTTCCTTAACCTTAAGACTGGACAAGATCAAGTTCTTCTTAACCCGTGGGACTAAAGTCGAGAGTTTACATTTCTATTTTATAATCGTTTTTACCACAACGGTGGTCCGTCTAAAGGTCGATTTTCTGATTTCAACTCTCCGTAGTGTAGCTCCTGAGGTATGCGCCTCTTCTGGCCGCTGTAGTAGTAGGTTTAACATGCTCTGTAGACCAGCTTTAGAAAGAAGATCTTCATTTGTTGCATTGTCTGTCCACGAAATACCAGAAATACAACGGATGCTGCTTAAACGGAAAGCATTATTCTTCTGTATTGTCTTGCGTCGATTGTCCTTGTTGCGCTCCCATGCAGTAAAGCATTTAGTACGCAAGCGCTGCTTACCATCGCTATTGTTTTTGCGGTCAGCTTTTGGGTGCCCCATGCATGGGAATGCAAATGGAAAAATATATATCAATTGCTCTGATTATCGACATCCGTGTTTAGCGAGGGGTTATTCACAATAGTTGAACCAAGATATGAGAAATGATGTACTCATTAAAGCGGACAGTATTCAAAAGTGTTGTTGAGAGGCGATACAGTTTTTTATTAAGGAATTTGGTCTTGTTCGTGATGATCATCGAGCTAAGGTCTTTGCATGCCCACAAAAAGCAGCCCATTAGCGAATGAAGCCGTTCTTGAGCGTAAGCTATGATGGCTGATTGATCAACGAAATAGCGGGCTAGGTAAGGGACGAAAGAATTCCTGAATTTTTTTAATTATCTACAAGAATTATGCATTCAAAAAATATTAGTAGTAAAAATGTGTAATTTAGGACGTTTTAAAACCCTATCCGCGAAAGTTTATTCATATTATTAAACGTTTAAATCATAACATTGGTAGCTCTGATGGCATATGAGAATCTCATTGTTCAACAAAGACCATGTCAATCCGGCAATAAATCCATGGTTGTGAACAATGAAGGCTATTTACTAAACAATACTTTAACTCGGTTATGTTTGTAGTTCGTACAACCGCGTGATTGATGTAGCCTCAGTGGTGACAGTCGTTACACTTGTGCAAACATTGCTGCATCGTATGTGACAAACAGCTGCATTCTTACAGAGATGGGTTACACTTTGGTGTCAATCCTACTTTGTCTACATTGCACTCACAGTTTTGGTTAGGAATCGCTCGAATAGGGTGATTGTGTTGACATATGGTCAGAAGTAGCGTCTGCCAGAGTTCGTAAGTGGAATCTCCGAGGGAATTTCGAAACATGCAACATTGCTCTTCGATTTTGGTAAACAATAATCAGTCACAAATTTCTGCCACTTAGACGTGTTTCTCGGGACTTTTCTTAAAAATAGCTGCAATGAAATCATTCAATACGAAACAAACTTAGAAAGTTAAAAGATACTCAATTCATTTTTTTCAAGTTTGAAAGCTGCTCTTTGTATTATGAATACACTATCGGTCACAAATATATTCGAATCAATTTATATCAATAATTTTGTTTTTTTCGATGCTCAACGATTTAATGCATGATATAGAATGTCATAACTAATGATGTTCTCATCCTACTGTATTTGATTGTTGCGACTTTGTTTCTTTGTATCAGAGTTTCATCAATTCAATGAATGTCATTCTATAAAATGGATCCACAAATTTCATGCAAGTGGTTTCTGGGTACTTCTAAGCTTAATAAATAATGTGAAACACTAAAAGCATTCACTTAACCCCTTTAGGTAGCAAAATATTGCGTACACTCTATGAAGTAAACTTGTACGACAAGACCTCTCGAGGTGAGGCATCCACCTTTCTATAGCAAAATACATTAATTTGCATGGTATATTTGCGCATTAGAGCCAAATACATCGACGTGTGTTGGAAACGCGATTAAATTTCTGAAACTTTTATTGCATTAAATCATTGCTGAAATAAAACGTGTTCAAAGCTAAGTGACCTTTTTCTCCTTCTGATCATCTTGTTATTTGCCAGTAATAAAATGGAGCATGTTATTTTCGGCATTAGGGTAAAGAAGCCTCTCACCAGCTGCATACATCCGCTAATATAAGACAAATCTCGATCATGTTGGTTGTGTTTGCGGTTATCGTTGTCTTAGTTATGTTGACACAGTTGTGTCTGTTCTACTGAGGTCAACACCCTTACAATGGTGTCGCAAATAAATCAGAATGGCGGAATCGCTGGCACATGGCCAAAATAATCTGTATTATACAGATTCAAGCACTCTCAACATTTTCCTGAGTTACAGTTTGGCGAGTAAGCAAGTAGCAGATGCATTCTTAGTGTGCAATTCGGAGTAATTATCTATCCGTTTTAACGGCAATAATGTTGAATGCAATCTGGTATAACACACTCTATTAACCGATCTTTCTTAATCATGTTCCAATGTTTTGATTTCTCTCTCTCTATTGTTTCACCAGTAGTTCAATGGTAGTTCAAGTTCTAATTCATCAGATGCCTGCTCCCTCAAAATGAACTGCCCGCGCTCTAAGTGGCACAGATTGCATTGAATGCGAATGCACTTTGGCCTGCGAAGTGAATAGTCCAAATCACTTTTACAGTGAATCACACCAGGGCTTCTACAGATAATGTAGAATATCCATCAGAGAACAATCAATCTAACCTTTTTGGATCACTCCATCTGATTCCAAACTGCTCATTTGATGCTTCATTTTGGCTGAGATAATTTCATGTTGCGGAATTCGGTATAGAAATTTAAGGTATCAATGAATGATGTAACACTGTAGCGTGTAGACAGTCGCAGCTCTTTATATCTGATAACTAATTTAGTTATATGTTTTCTCTAAAATTCGAAACTGGCAGACGAATGCACTTTCATGCAAGTCCGCTTCGTATTATATTCGAACAAGTTCAACGCGAGCGGTTTTCCATCGTTGCAAGCGGCGTAAATCTGTCGTAGCAAGCTGTTCAGTTCCTACTGGCATTTATTTCGCATTCTGACTTATCGCGACACAGTAACCAAGCCATTCCTCTACGATTTCACGTGAGGTTAAGGATTAAAAAAGGTGAAAATGGTGACCACATCATACATCGCAACATGGCTTGAATAAATACTGCCAATTTATAATAGTCATAGGAAGTGCGTTAAACTTTTATAAGGTCCCATTGATTTGATAGAAATCCCTGCTGCTATAAAACAATTAATAGACAATAGTAAGTATTTCACCATCTCCAAGCAGACGTCCAATGTGTGACCCGTGGTCATGATTTTTGATGGGCCACTGTTCAAATATCTGGACAATTTAATGATTGGCTAACCCATTCTGATTTGATGCATACAGTGTTGATCGTCTGCACATATATTTGCTTAATTTAACGAGGATTAGCGTTCGTGCTGGATTTATTGTTCCCTCACTTGTCACCCACACTCGGTTTCGAGTTCACGGCTTCCTGGTACCGTGAATGCGTCGGTTCACCGGGGAGGATCTATTTAACATAAACTTTTCCTGAACGGAAACCCTGATATATTGTCGGTGTGTTTCAGGTGGCAATGCGGGTGGGAGTTCTGATCCTCAGTAGCGCACGAGCGCCCCCTAGATGGCCATCGAACACAGTCACGAATATTTTGTCGCCTACAATATGAATAAGATCAGAAACCCAGACAGAGGTCGGTTTGGTATGATTGGCGAGCATAGGCTGACCTTTACAACTTGCGTGTTCAATAATCAATCAAACAAACAAATCATGCCCCTTCATTATAATAGGCGTCGTTTTCAAACAATCAACGCTAACTGCATTGTCAGGACAGCGAAACCTAAATAAAGTTACAAGAGTTTCTCATTTGGGGCTATCCGATCATCCATTAGTTACTTATAACCTTGATTTGACCGATCCGAACGGTCAATCAAACCAGGCAATTTGTAGACGAACAACTCAAGGGAGATTTAAAGTCTGGTCCAAATCGCATTAAAAATTTCTGATTCACGTTTTACAACAAACTAGTTTAGATGTCTAAAAGCCTTAAATTCAGTCACATGTTGTCCAAAAGAGCAAAAACAAGCGTATTTACACGCTTTTATCAAACAGATATTTTGTTCCGTCGTTTTCAGTGTGATCAATATTTGCTTAATTTATGCTCTGAATGGTTACGCTTCATTGATAAGCAAGACTGTTTTCATAACGGATCGGAGATCTATGATTGAACAAATATAATGAATAGTTTTTACATATTTGTAACGAGATCACAGATTGTAATGCTGTTTGGTTTATAATTTTTACAACTATTCGTTGGGTACAATATAAATTGATCTCACCATATGCTTCTTGTCTCTAGGACGGCACAACCCCGCCCATCTAACAACTTATAATCGGAGAGCTGATCACAAACCAGTAAGAATCGAATGCTTCGTGTGAATTAAGCTCTTGTCTTAACTCTCATCCCGTAACCTCCTCAGATTCAACCCCATAGCCCACGTGGTTGCTAGGGTCATTAGCATTAGCAGTTGGTTACCGTGTGATCATTAAGCGGATTGTTGAATCGAAACTTTAATTACTCCGGGCGATGTGGTAAGCTAATCCACGGTCATTTTACGTGAAGTCTCGATTCTTTGATACGGTTGCTTAATTGTGGAAATAAAACTATTAATTTTAATCGTTTATTGAATTTTCTTCATAAGTGGAAATTTTATTTCCTGGGATCGGAAATAATTAAAGTGATATAATTTTGCTCTTTTTGCTTAGGCGACCCTGGAACAAAATATCATTCGGCGAACTAAACATAGTTATACGCCAATCTTTTCCAGTTCAAAGATCTCTAATGAAATGTAACCGAATTTAACACACTTCTTCCGAGTTTTAGTCTTGCTGTGGCAATCCATGTGTTCATATTACTGAGGCAAATCAACGCGGTGTCTTTGATAATTGAAAAGAGAATGCGATAAATTTTCTGGCGCATAGCAGAATCAAAATATTTCGATGTTTTGAAGCAAGCAGTGGAGTAATGAGAGCTTCCACTAGATGTTATTTTACGACAGGATGTGGTGAGTAATATCTGTGGTTGTTTGGACTATCGCGATGTTGCATTTTACAACAATTACAATATTCAAATTGGACATCTCCCTACAAAATGACATTTACTGCTGACATATTTATCAATAAGGTAGTTCTGTAAATTGTTTACTGGCAAATAGTAGTATGATTATTCATGCTGAGTTTAAACATGTGCCATTTTGACAACCACAATTACACATTTACCATACATTCGACGGAATGAGATGGTAGTTCTTCAACTGATAATTGAATACATACCGGAAGACTATGCAGTCAGCAAATACCAGCAATGCCTATTTAATAATGCGTGTTATATTCACGGGACCTTAGCATTCTTTAGAAACGGATTTAACCATCTGGTACGCGATGAATCTCACCGTCGCTATAGGCGCTAATGTGTTACTCATTCATTGACAGATCTCAATAGGAAACTAATCTGTCAGAAACGTGAAAGGCTTCGCCAGATTGAATCGTGTTCATATTTGATCTAAAAAGGAAACAAAATTATAAAAAATGGTGTGATTTAGATGTAGTTAGTTTTATAGTCATTCTGAAATCGGGTACACAAATTGTTGTATGGACCGAAGTTGTTTGAAAGAAAGAACCATGCTTGATTGGCATTCTGCACGGGGATCCTCTTCTGATAAAGTCATGGATCCTTCATTATTCTTTTTACAGAAATCAGTCCGGCGTTTCAATGTGTATATCATTATTCCTCCTGATCAGGAAGCCACATCACAGACAACTGATCCGGCTATGTAGATCAAGGTTCATCTAAATTAATAGTCATAATCAGTGATGAATGCATCGGCTGTCAAAGCCGTAGCCATCCTACCTCTATTTTCAGACGTCCCGTTCATGTAATTTTACCACTGGTGTCTTAATTCACATTCTCGTACAACAACTTTCAATTTAGGTATTAACACGAGTGATTTCCAATGCTGTGGAGACAAATTGATTGAGGCTGTCACTGAATGTTAAACTGTTTATGCTAATTGATTCCTATGCGCAGCTAACTGTCACACGTGAAATGTAATCAGTGTTTAAGCTCCTCTTTTATTTACTGTGTGCCTATTACTAATATTATAAAACTCAATCGAAACGAATACTTCATCAACTGCTGAAATGAACTGCTTCTAACTAATATCGACCCACTTGGACGTGTTCAACATATCCATTTGATAGCATATGCATGGGGCTCAAGCAGTTTATAAATAAACCCAAACATAGAAAAGAAGATATCAATTATTATTCTGTTAAACAACGTTCTGCTTTCAATAATGACCAGTTTTTTTAAAAATGTTAAGATAATACTTGTATAAGATATCGTTTCAGCCAATGTAAAAATTATATATATACGGTCGCCAGATCACAGGAATCCTCGATTATTCCGATGTCTACCTTATTTTCTTACCCAAACGGTTTGAGTAAATTGTTCGCGCGTTTCGACTTATTCACGGAGTATATCAGCATCTTTCGCGGCTCTCTCATCAAATTTGTGGATCCAGTCAATCGACCGCCGCTTGCTCAATCTGTGGACTCCGTTATGAAGAGCTCGAAAGGAGAATGGTAGCACAGTTTTGACGAAATTGCATTCCAAGTGATAGGCCCAAGTTTTGATCTTTCCTAGAGGTATTTCGTATCTACTGAATGTGAGCCTAGCCTTACTTTGTCCATCTTTCACTCATAAATGAATTATATCTGTGGTTTACAAAGGTCAACTTACTAACAAAGATCATTAGAATAGGTTAATGCGGATGGAATACATGAAAATGCCAAGAGTATGATATTAGATATCAAGTGATGGAAATTATGATAACATAAACATTGTCGCTTCGGTTTAAGAACAAATTATCACCCGTCATTTGTGATTTATGCGAGTATGAATTGATAGCTGTTAGAGTCACACGTCTGCCAATGTTTCTAGGTGTGAACATTCAAGTTACACACAAACCATTAGACAGATTATGTCATCAATAGTTCACAGTTTGTAATCACCAACACAATAGTCACATTTTGATCATTATTCAATTAAAACAATGAAATTTGTGCGAAATCACACGCTGTTAGCAGTACGTGACCAATTCACACATGGAAACTGTATACTGACCTACTACCGTATTTTTCGGACTATAAGGCGCATATAAAAACACTATTTTTTACGAAAAATCGGCAGTAAGCCTTATATTCCGATGCGCCTTATGTATGAATAGTGTATGTTCACACATAAGGCGCATCGGAATATAAGGCTTACTGCCGATGTTTCGTAAAAAATAGTGTTTTTATATGCGCCTTATAGTCCGAAAAATACGGTACTTTAAATCCCGATCCTGCAATCCGTACTCTCGAATGATCAGAGTTGCACAGCCTCTTCTGAACATGAAAATAAAAGAACATTGTCTGCTCGTACTACAAATTACGTGAGTTGTTTATAATTTTAACAACAGAAGGCAGTAGAAAAACTTTGAAAGAATTTTGAAAAAACATGATGGCTGAAATTTAGTCGAGTTATCCCATAACTTTGGATGCCTTTTGATGGCTCTTGTAAGTTAGAACGAGGCTGTCGGATTTGAATGTGAGACTAGCAATTTCAACTCTTTTCATAGAATGTTTATCCTTATGACTTGTTCAATAATCTCTTTGATCAATTTGGTGGATAAAATTTCGTGTAAACGATAAGGTCACTTTTCGAATTCTTCTTTTCTTAACACAATTCCACCGATATTTTACGTCAACATGATTGAGTTTTTTATCTGTCAAACATACTAAATTGCGTTCGGCCCAGCGAAAATTTTCATCTTCCTAGGTCTCGAGTGTATAGCACAACAGATCACAGCTTTGGACAATTTTAGGCTTCTTGAATACTTCACCTGGGCTCTCTTTGTGATTCTGTATTTCAACATCTTTTTGCTTTGTAAGAACCCAATTACACAACATCGTTGTGCATCGCACTGAATGTAAGATGAACAATTTAAATAAATTTATTCGCACGCACGTTTAAAAGGCTTGTATGTTGTACACTTTTACCCATTTTGGTTATACTGAACTATTTGAGTTGATCAGTTTTGGATCTTATCTTTATTTGGTCGCGTCCCTCATTTTGAAGTTGTGACACCTGGTTGTCATTGTCACTGTTGCACATTCGACTTTTTGGATTAACTGCGAAGCAAAACAATTGAGGTTTGCCATTTTCTCCTTGCATAATTGCTGTGTTTCGGTAGTATCGTGCGCATCTCACGTATTGTCTTGTCAATATTTTGGTGGGGGCTTGTACGCGTAACTCAACCGTTTGCTAGACATAATGGTGTTTATCTCGTGATTGAAATCTTTGACGTTGGATACGATTTTTTCCCGACCGAGATGTCGGTTAGACAGAACTTAATTTTACTGGCTCCGCAACAACTAGCGGCGCGTAAGCGTGGAGGATATGAGCGCAGCACTACATTGAATCCATTATCGTTTTCAAGGTAAGATTGACGGGAATAAAATGAACCACTTAAATATCCGCGGTTGCTGTTTAGAATACAATTTGATGATAAACGACGACTGATTCGAGAGATATCGATCGCCGTGGGTCAAACATGCAGCTTGAGTGCAAACTGGTTTGTTATAAAAGACGCCACTATTGTTGCATCATTTAATAAAGAGATCAACGGAAGATCAATTGGAAGATGATGCTCATTTATAGAATATTTGCGAAATTGGTTCTTCTCTAACAAGCTGAATTTCGTAGCAATCAAGACCAAACTAATAAAACAGGTGTGATCAAATTCTTGTATTACTTTTTATAACGTATTCCTCATAATTTATTCCTTAATTTCTCGACACACGCTACCAATTCGTGATAAAATCGAAGCATCCCAATTGTTAGTTCAACCGTTTGAGCCACATGAATCGCCACATTCACGCTCTCCATTGATATTCTACTCAAATCAACACAATCGAGAAATCATTCGATCATTCTGGCACGTTCATGCAGATCGTCAC
>JACCGJ010001849.1:0-58335 GCA_013407085.1 Atriophallophorus winterbourni | reverse complement strand
GAGTCCACATTCAGGTTGCGAGAATTTGCTTTTGTCAATACGTCAGAGAATGTACAAAAATATTCGAAATTTCAGCTCTACGTTAAAGTTCGTTGAAAATGGCACACAATAATGCAGATGACAAACAAACAATAAAAATGTCAACCAGATATATGCTTTCATATTAATCACCAGGGGATTCACTATCGGTTTAGCAATGGCTGTTTGAGTTTGTGGCTCTTTTTGTGTAACATGATTGTGATATTGGTCGGATTGAGAGAGCTTGGACATTTTGATTCCCGACAATCTACGAACGAAAATAAAAGAATATTTAAAGTCTTCATGTAAGTCTCGCGGTAAAGTACATCGAGAGATCCGGGAATTTTATCAAAGGGAAATTAATTGACAAATATCAATATTCAAGTCAATATATTCAATGACAACGGATTAGCTGACCAAATCGCCCGGAGTAATTAATGTTTCGATTCAACAATCCGCTCAATGATCACACGGTAACCGACCGTTATTGCAAATGACCCTAGCAAACACGTGGGTTATGTGGTTGAAACAGGATGAATGTTCAAGACAAGAGCTTAATTCACACGAAGCATTCGCGGCATTTCGATCCTTACCTTTTTGTAATCAGCTCTCAGATTATGGTTTGTGACATGGGCGGGTTACGATGTCCTAGTGACCAGCGGAACACAAAGAGATCATTTTCTTGCCGCTTCCAGCATTTCGATATGGAAAACGAGAAACTGGTCTTTTAAGAAGCACAAAAAGCTAGCTCCCCTACGAAATATCTAAATGTTATTTTTCAAAATGTCAATTTCAACATTCCGTATGCCTATGGATTTCCATTTGGCCCATTCAACAAATACTTAACCCATCATGGCATGGGTTCTGTGGTCAATGAAGCGTGCACGGTCAGAGCATAAATAAAACAAATGTTGACCTCGCTGTAAATGTCGGTGATATAGGTCAATGTGCTGTGGTCAAAGGTCAGCAAACTCGTAAATTATTCAGAAGTGGAATTGCAGGGTCACCGCACTAAAATCGGAACCTAATATTGCATTACGATCAGTATCTGAATCAACCACGCATTATAGGGATTTTTGAATCATTTGAATATTCAGTGAATTCCAATCAGGTTCTCTGCATTGAAACGATGTTATTTAAACATAACGGAAGCATCAATTGGATATGCCATACAATTTGATCATTATAGCGCTAGTGACTTTATATCACCTCATGCTGTAACATGATCATTGGGTTTGTCAAAACTCTCACTTGACAGAGAAAATGTTTCACGCAGTCTCTTATGGCTTCTATGATTGTTTTAAAAGAGTAGCCTTCCACCATATGAGTGATCGAATCTCTATTAAATAGCCAACTTCAAATCAAAACCATACTCTGTTGTCAGGTTTAGCATACGTTTGATTTGCGCTATAAAATTATACACTCTTCTTCACTGTGCTATTCAATATCGCTATTGATTAAAGCTTCGGTGGATAATTAAGGCTACATCGAGATGTAAATCTGTAATATTACTTAGATGAAGCAACAATTGCAATTGAAATCAACAAGAAAATTAATTAGTGAATAAGTTACGTTAACAGTTCGCATCTTTGCAAATATTATCAATGGTCATACGCAGAACTTATTTAAAATAGCAAGTAGGAATTTTCAGTCGATCATAACAGACCAAACCCTGTCTAGTCTAGAGATCTTATTCGTATTGTAGGGGCAATGTGTAGGTGACAAAATAGTCTTGACAAGATACAATGGCTAACTCGTGCGCTACTAAGCACGCTAAATTCCCCCAGCACTGTCACCTGAATCACACTGATGGATGACCAGATTTTGTGTTTGGATAAAGTGTAAATTTATTAGCTCCTCCCCGCTGAATCAATCCATCCGTGATGCGAGGAATCAGTGCCGTTAATATCGTGTGAACGGGTGACAAGGAAGGGAAAAATAAGCCCAGCGAGACCGCTAATCCCCGTCAAATGTAACCATAATTTGTGCGGACCATCACGACGCATGCATGAGACCGGACGGGGTTAGTCGATCATTTTATTGTCCAGATTGTTCAATAGCGGTTCATTAAAAATCATCACCACATGATGCATGTAAAACGTCAGCGCGTAGACAGCAAACGACCGAATATGGACTGATCAGCAAAATGCATTTATTGGTTGTATATATGTTATCACGTACAGTTATATGTGATTAACAAGGACATTCCCACTAACTAAAAATGTCTAAAAAAATATTCGATGGATTGGCTGTACAGTTAAAATTTATATTCCCGTGAAGCTAACACTACTTCTATCATTTATATACTTTGTATATACTCTGATATAGCTATTACTAAAATGATTATGAAATATTCGAGGAATTCGTGTTTTCGGGTGGCACCCTTTGCTATGACCAAGAAAGTACAAAATCTGAACAATGGCTGAATAAAAAGATTTTCTAAGATTTTCATATGTAAATTTTGAAACAGAAACATTGAGTGAATAGATGTGCTGGACTGAATTGTAGCCTAAAATGGAAAAAGTGCATATTTATACATCGGTTAGGTGCCATTGGTGCAAATTGCAAACTCCCTATTTAGCAAGCGATAATTGGGTCAAGCTGGTTGCCCAAATCGGGCAACATGCCCATCAAAAGGTCTTAGAGAACTTGTTCGTAAAATAAGTGCCAGGTGTCACCGGAAAATAAACACTGACATTCTGAAATCCTTGTAAACGTGTAAACGAAATCACCGTAATCGATTTGTGTAAACAAATTCAGAGCTTAGCACAGGATCAAGAGAATCTAGCGGTTTTCGAATAAATTATCATTCATATGATACCGCGTACATTTTATCTAGCATTACTTTCATCTGAACACATACATAACGAGATGTGAGTAAGATTAATATCGGTGATTATACATTTCCAACTATTTTAATCATATAAGTAAGCATAGCCTGAAGCGAGGTAACAAAATGCTAATTACAATACGTAATGCTTACAAGATACCTGTTTCATTGCGGGCGAAGTTTGTCACAAGGAATACTAGTGTGACAAGTGGCCACTTTGTTTGTTTAAAGTGGCTCCAACTGTTGTCTGAACGTGTTGTTGTAACGTAGCACAAGGCAACTTGGGTTGATTAGTTTGTTCAAGTGCTTCATCCGTGAAATGGACAACATCTGTTGCATAGTAACAACCCACAGGCCATGTTCAAAAGATTTTTCATCTAGAAAGGAACTGTTTTACATCAACAATCGATTGGAATATATTTGGGACCGATCGTGTATTCATAATGCAAAGAAATTTGAAATTTTTTACATCAAGTAGCTACAATGCTCGTGGTCGATTTCTAATCATCGGGATCTCGTTTGAAATCACGAAATATTCGGTAAATTCGTAAGTATTTGCTGGATAAAAGCTTCCAGCTTCCGTTTTTCAGTGGGATTATGTAGAGATAATAAATCCATATTTGAAATGCATTTTCAGGGCGCATGCATATAGAGATCATTTCAGTCGACGTATTTGAACCTCGCATTTTGTAACAAAATGGCAAATATTTAACGTACATCCTTCACTTTGTAATCTATGGATTTTATGAGGTGAGAATACTCTGCCCTTGCTTTTCATCCACAATCACCTACCGTATGATTGCTGTGTTCAACACGTGTAATTGGACTGTTACGGGTTTTCGTAACAGTCACGAGGTCAGGCCAACTTGTTTCAAATACCAATCTGCGAAACATGGGGTTTAACCGAGTTCGACCCTTAATGCCCACACTATCGTTACAAACATGATACAAACATGCAGGTGAAGATGTTTTGTCAGAATGAGAGGTTACACTGGGTCACTAAAGGGTCTAGGTATATACCCGCAATCGGATACAAGTAAGGTCCAACATGTATATTGTAACATTGACGGCATAAATCAAGTGTGATTTTATGTTTTTCGATTGATCATACACAAAACCAACTGATTTATTCAGTGTTGATACGCATCAATGAACGTTACATTTCAAATCTTAACAATGTTATAATATTATTTAACTTTTGCGCACAAAATCAATACGCAAAGCACGGAATAGGTTTGCTACACAATGTATTGCGCCTAGATGACAGTTGCTTGGATTAGGTAAATTTCTTCACAGGTTTAGATACATGAAATTTTCTGAGTGTATTCGAGATGACGGTATCATACAAGAAAAACTTTTTCAAAATTCAGATTGAAATACATTAACCCAAATATACTCCACGTTTACATCAATTCGCCACATTTTTCAGTAACTCCGAAGAAGGAAGCCCGGTGTACCATCAATCATACCATGAACTCTGGATCCAAGCGTTTGCAGGCCTTTGGGTAATGGTTCTGAAAATTGAAAAGCTACGTGCCTCTAAGCATTTTCTCAGGAATATTGTACGACGTGTGCGTACATTATGTTTTTAATTCGAGTTTCCGAAACGTGACTTTGACACTGTCATTCGTGACAAGTAAACGGTGGGAGGGAAATGCGTGAGGTGGAGGAATATGTGGAAATCACAAAATGGATTTGTGAAACGTGGCGATTGGTTGAAAAAGGGCAAGTTTTTACCATTTTTTAAATGAGCTTGAACAAAATTGTCTTATTTGAATGAGTTGTTTTGAGTCTTGATTAATAAGATGCTGGTTGATAAGTTATTAACATCAAGGCCAATGCGCTTGACCTCACTAAACATAATTAATGGACTCGCTTTGAGAACAAACTTTACGAATGGCTCCGGGCTGAGTTCACTCATCTATCATGGAGATTACGTCACGCTCGAAGTGCCATGAAGGCGTACAAGACAAACATAGCCAAGAATTAGAGATACTGTTAGATAACATCGGCAGAGTGCGATCGGATCTTGCTAAAAATTTTCAGTTTGTAACATGCAAACTCCTAGGATTCTGGCAACACGAACCGCACTGGTTTTGTGCCAACGTACAACAGTTTGCGACGTGAGTGATGGATTGCACACAAGCGTGACATAATATTGTATAACTTTTCTAATTAATTTTTATTATAATTTGACGAATTTCTGCGCTTTCTCGATTTCTAGATCTACAATAATTTTTATACTGCGAGCAATACGTTTCACTAAAATTGTTAGCGAAAATGTGTTTATAAATTTTACTGAAAAGTTTATGAAAAATACAGGATTGTGTACTGGTCGAATTTAAATGTTGCTCACTTTGAATCTCATCCGGTGGAAGCAACGTGATAAGTTTGCGTACACTCTGAAATAGTTTTCTGATTATGGATAAATCAGAACGCTTAATGCTACGAATAAATAGGATCAACAGCCATCATTGACGCTCAGCCACACATTGTAATCGTCGAGGCACCACTTGGAAGTTATTGTGTGTTGCGCATTCTTTGGCACAAATATACCTCGTTTAATATCCAAAACAATTAGTTCAGACATCAGACGTTACATTCATGTAATAAGTATACGGCTCTGATCGGGAAACCGGAAAGCAATCTACAATGGTGATCCGATCAAATTTGCTTCCGGTAAATAGCAGCACAAACAACTGTTTAAAATTTTGTTGAATCATTGAACAAGGCGAGTGGATTCTGCATGGGCGTTAGACCATGAACGACTTAAATTATGCCAGCTTTAAGCAGAAAGTATTCGAGTGTGCGACATTTTAAATTTTCATGTGTTTCGGAAGGCTATCACATAGTAGCTGTCTTTACATTTTTAAAGGCATCGTAGATATTTGAAACGCAGTGATCCTAAATTCATTTGGTGCAAGAGAATTTGTGACACAAAATATTCGCTTGATGCATTTTCTAAAAAGACCATGACAATTTTCACTGATGCATCGATAAATTGACTACGCATTTTTTGATGTACAATGAAAATAAATCAGATTGATTATAGCCGACAGATATCAGACTCCATCAACCTTACCGAAATTTCGGAGCAGAGGACATCAATAGACTGATAATTCTCCTGTTGACCGCTTTTCAACAGTCAACTCTGATTCATATTTTGAGTGACAGCGTCACATTCAGATCGAATAACTCAGAAATCGTTTAGCGATGGTTCGAGATTAAATTTTGCCACAAATTATTCCATCTACCTGCAATTCGTCAATGACAACTCGTAAGTTATTAAGCATATCAGAATTACCGAGCGATGGACTATTTTTGGGAGTTGCCCATACGCCATAATAGTATAGAAATTAATGGCTGGACCAAAAGTTTAATTCAATAAATTTGTCCATTTAAATTTACTGAGAACCAATGACGTAACAGGCGTTGTCTAACCCACACAAACACTTTTTTAAATATCGTAAGCAAATGGATTGATCATTATGTATGCTGATGATCGGATGGCTTATTGCCAAAAATTATTGCTTTATTCATATTTCCAGATAATTTTTCCTCCAACCATCGTATTGCTTTGCCGCGATTTTCGACCCTCATTGTCAATGAACTAAAATGCGCAAACTTCATACCGCAACAAATGTTAATGCTAAATTGTTCCTCAAACATTCTGACTTGGACCTTAAATGCTGTCATCCACAATTTGCTTAGATAAAGCATTCGATTGTTGATGGTAGTAAAAATGGATGCCGAGATGACAGGCGAATTTACTATTTTAATTTCACATGTCAATCATTGCCTCAATTGTGGAGTGATTCCTTTGATAGTTTGTACATTTATTCCCAAATCAGTAAATCAAAAAATACACATTTCTTATGGTTTGTTTGGTACAATTATATTCACATAGGTGAAAAGACCGCTAAAATATAACCTACTTTTCAGGAGAACTGATTTATCTGAGAGATTCGTTTAATTAATCATAGTGTTGAAAAGAATAGCGCGAAAATCGAATTGGGGAGAGCTGAATACACCACCAACAGCTTTTCAGCTATTTCCACAAGAATCGGTCTTTCTCGACCAAACATAGTTCGAAATTTCGAGTTTAGTTCATTTTTAAAATGATTCGACCCGAAGGTTATGAGATCTTTCTCATGCGATAAACATTTTCACAGTTCAGTGATTTCAACCCACATCTAACATTTTTTTCATTGCTGTCCATTTGACGTGTGGATCATCATAACTTGACCACTTGTGTGCATTATCGTGCTTGAATGGAGATGAAGTTCTCTGAGGGGAATACAGAACTAAAATGGATTTATTTTCCTATGTTGCAAACAGTGTAACAATGTCTATGGCCATCGAGCGGCGAAGCACAAGCTTCAACTTCGCAGGATAAATTTGACAAAGAAAACGGTATTCTACCGCAAAACCGGCAGCGTGAATTGAGCAAGACGGGATATTATTACCATTACTAGATAAACGTAAGCAGCACAACATTGGTTGTGGGTTTTGGAAGTGGGGACGCGATAAACTGTTAAGTGCATGAGATCATTTCAGTTTTAACGAGTTGCATGATTTTTCTGTTTCCAACCAACACGAAACAACAAGGAATAGTTTGATAGATTGTCGCTGTTTTTACTTTTTCTATCCCTGTTTACACTAACGTATGTTAAGATAACAGCGTTCAATACGTGTTTTCACATTTTAAAGTATGACAGAATCATGATACTAAGAGAAGACGTGTGTAAAACACAGCATATTAATCAATTGCAAGTTGAGAGTTTTCGTGTTGCTTGTATTTTACAGTCGATCGAATTGCTTTGTATATCTTTAGCCCCGACGACTGTCTTCTATATGACTGATCGCTTCGAGTTCACCGAGTACCTCCGCTTACATGATGGAACCCTAAAATGTAAATATAATGAAAAGAAGACATCGAGTACAGACATATGTCATTTTGAATTGAATTCTTCTTGAAAATATAATTAGACTCGCAAATGTTTGTCGATTATTTTGGGTTCCTATATCAAAGGCGTTAAATTTGTTATTTTAAAGACATTTAATCGAGTCGTCTGCAAGCTGGGGAAGAGCAGATACAGCTCTTGGCTGCTGAACCCAGATCACAGCCCCTTCGTGCAACTGATGTAATACAACCGAGTTCTGACTTCCGTTGCCAGCGTTGCGGGAGAGATTGTTCCTCCCGAATCGGACTGTCTAGTTATTCCAAAAGCTGTAGAACATGAACATTCATGCGATTGTGATGTACATCCATGGTCGACATCGACTGAAGTAGGCAAACAACAACAATCTGGTCACTGTCTTTTTAATAATCAAAAATGAAAATAATTACGAGGGACACTGAAGACATTGACCTATACAATCGCAAGCTTTTCATCCATTGTTTGCTGAATTAGTCTTGGTGTCACCATGAGTCAACCGTTACGCGAACAATGCGAATCAAGGGATGGGCAAAATGGTGAGCTGCAAACTAAGTCGATCAGAGAGTTGCATGTTCAATCAATGACATTGCTGTCATCTAATCAAGCATTTACAATACCGTCACGGATTTGACTTACTATGAGTTAATCACAGAGATTTTTGACCTCTAGGACAAGCCCGTTGCCATAGAAATCGCTATTAATTGTCTGCGCGCAAGTGAGGAGGGTAAATAACAGTATTATCATGTTCACCCATTTTATACAGTTTTTCATATGCGGTGGATATCATTAAAATGTTAATCTCGAGTTTTTCGTAGGCGAAGACTATCAAATTAAAATGTTTTAGAAGTACGTTGTCTGTGCTGCGTCAAGCATGCAAGATCTTTTCGAATGAGATGCTAAATAGACGGAACCTGAATCTAAATAAGTATGTATTGGCTAACGATGCGATGAGAGGTTTATCGGAGAATTTATGGAAGTTATGAGATTAAATGATGCTTCATCAACGATACAATGTGTTCCAACCTTGGTTGCTATGAATTACTTAATTGAAAAACGCTGCACGGCACTTCATGCGCTATGAACTCCGATTGCGGTAAACGGACCATGGCCTTTTCAATGAATGCAGTTGAGTCGACATAAATACCCCTATCGAATAGAATAATTCTTTATAAGTAATTTTGGCTGGACAAGCAATCCACGTTATAAGTTGCTATCTCATTGTCACATGTATATTACTACACATGTTGATATTGTGTCCAAATCTGTCGTTAATACATTAACCGAGGAGAATGCTTGTGAAGACGCAGATGCTTTCACAACAGTGGTTGTGCACAAGTCGGATAGTGGAATGTTTACACAAATTAGCGGGAACGGTTAAAATTTAGTGGCGGGCCCAGTTTGTTTGTCTACCCAGCATTCATCACTCCACGTGCATTATTCAAGGATGGTTTTCTGTTACGCCTCTTGTTATATAGTCATGAGATTTGGTTACATATCGAATTAGGTAATATAATGTGCATTATTAGCGCTCAAATAATGATCGCCCACTATGTTGATACCAATTTCTGGGTTAGTTTTTCCGTAAGTTCTATCACATTCGTGAAAAATAGTAAATAAAGACCAAATTTGAATACATTTGACAGCGATCAGCAACGGATCACTTTGATCAGTTTTCGTTCTACACTGTTTAACAAAAACCACATACGCAATGCTTTCCACATCCTATTCTAAAAAATTATGTATATAAAGTGTTAAAATCACAAAAGATCGGAGTATAGGTTTTCTATTACTGCATTCCGTCTACTCGGAAATATAATCCTTCACACCAAGTCCAAATTCACATTTAAATCAATCTTTCATTTCAATTTTTCAATGAAGATGGCCAAGAAATTCGTGTTTTGTTTCAGAAAATATTCCAGTATTTTGTCTAGGTGGTTGAGCTTGTAGTGAAAATGAAAATGAATGAATGAAAAAACGATCACAGGGTTCATGTTGAACGTCAAATTGGTGAATGTGTATGGCGCGCCATAGTCCGATACTCACAATGCATTAAGCCACTACATACGGGTGACCAGGAAGTGATTGTGTTTAGTAAACTGTTAAATGAAAATGGCATTTGTATTCTGAAACGAAAGTTTGGAGTTAATATTGAGTGAAATTTATCTGGTGTTGTATTCGTATCAAAACAAAGAATGTTGGTGTCGAGATGTTGCTAGAATGAATTTTAAGATGCACGTGGATTTTAGTAAGATCGCATCGCTGCTATTGTCTCAAAGTCATACAATTAGCGGAGCATTCGTCCTGTGGTAGAAATATTGGGAGAATAGACGAGTTAGTTTAAAGTTATACCGGTATATCTATTTACACAAATCATCTTGGCATACTAATTAATCATTTCTGGATGAACTAAACTGTTTAGGTGCCATGCTTAAGGATTGCAAGGATTTCCGTGACGGACGCTGGCGATGTTTGTCACAATGAATATTAGCGTGACAAGTGGCCACTTTGTTTATTTAATGTGGCTCCAACTGTTGTCTTAACGTGTTGATGTAACGTAACACAAGGAAACTTGGGTTGATTAGTTTGTTCAAGTGTTTCAGCATTAAATGAACAACACCTGTCACTCAGTGACACTTTGTGTGCAATAGTTAAGAAAATGGTAGACATAATGGATTTAATATCAAACTAGTTCAGGTTGTGTAATGGTCTTAAAAGCAATAAGCATAAAACAACAACAGTATGGTAAAATTGTAATATGATCGATACGAATAATGTATGCCGAAAAAGTAGCTTACACCGTATATAAAGACCCTGGATACGAAATATTTGTTACAAGCTTCCAACGTGCGTGCGATGAAAACTCATGCAATTACGGATATTTTTCAACTTTCAAATAAGTTTGAAAATCACACAAGCTAGTTGAGTAAGTAATAGAAGGTGGTAAACTTTTTTAAGTAAATTGAGAACGTCTCATCACCATAGTATAATCATGAGCTCAAGAGTTTAGGTTTTTTATGTCAAAACTTTCAAATTAAAAGTAAAAGGATATGGATCTTTCTATTTAAGCACTTGGTTGCAACTCTACATCTTTATGTAATCCGCGAATAGCGATATTTTACACCGAACAACTTCTGTAATTCCATGGACTTAGATCAGAAAAAAAGTTAAAATCAAGGACGGAACCGTGCGTTTATCAATTTATCTGAATAAAACTGAAATATGGCATATCAAAGTAAATTAGAAGGTGGTGTTTAATGGATTTCAGCACCCCAATATATAACCTAGACGGTTATTTGTGTTTGCTCTTCTTTTGTTGTATCTAGTTTAACATTTTTGTATGGATTCACCCGATACACAAAGTAAATGCACTTCTTTCATACGCTTGTGTAAGTGAAACAATTGGAACAAAAGTTAAACTTGTGAATAGAAATTAAATTCGAACTACAATCCGAACAAAAATAAAACCGCACGTCATTATTTTTCCTGTAGGCGTTGAATGCTTGCGTTTTTTTATAGAAATTTGCTCCTGTATCTACAGACATGCAATGTTGCGAGTGCCTGTTTGGGGTTATGAATAAATAAAAATAATTTCGAAATCAAGTTTTAACATATCTGTGGATTGGCGCATAGCGTCTATCCATTCGTTTTTAGTTCAATCTGGTACATCACCAATAACTTTAAACTTAATCATGATCTTTGTATGCAAACACTTGCGCTCAACATTAAACTCCCGATTAATAAATCATAATGTTTCATTCTGACAGATTGCATAAACAGTATGATATTTTTAATAGCCAACTTAATTATATTCACATAAGTACCTTCGTGCAATCTGCCTGAAAACACTTCAAACTAACAAGACGAATAGGTTAAGACAATTCAAAATCGAAGTGTTTGCTTTACCTTGTGGATCAAGACTGGGACATGTTTCAACTAGGTGTTTACGATATTCGACCGTTGTGTGACATTTTGCTACAATTTCTGCTCTCCAAATAACCCAAATCAGGAATCATTAACAAAGGCCAATGTGTTTGAGAATCTTTAACGTGTGATTTGATTTTGTTCGCAATATCATCTTCACGAGAAATGTTGCCTTCGTGTGGAAACACAAGTGTACATGTATAACTCGTTCGTAAACAAAGTTGTTAAGACAAGCACATTTACACAACTTGATATGGTATAAATAGCATTCATCACGTTTCACATCAAATAATTGAGCGCAAGTCGTTTGCTGAAACGTGACCGAGCAATATTAACTGATATTTGGTTACCACACGCAGCGGTGCTCCAATGTCACGATGCCAAAACGACACTAATCATTCGGTTGAGCGTTATTTTATTTATTTTAGGTAATTCACCAAGGAATACAGCAATTTAATATTGAGAAAAAATCGATTTTCAACAAGGAAGTTAAACTTAGAGGACAGCGCAGTAATTTTTAATATTTTAAATGTTTGTAGCATTGGAATTAGTTGTAATTAAAAGGATGGATCAAACGCTCTGTTAGCAATCTGCTCTAACGCACAGTTAAAACAAGTATACAAGATGAAGAAAAGTATATTTGAATGTCACTATACCACTGTTTTTAAGGGTCATTGAACCTGATCTTACTATCTCCATCTGAGGAAGCCAAACAGCCAAAAGCCGATTGTGGTATGTAAGGGATAGGGATGTGAGCACCACAATATAAAGTATACAAGCTAGTTTATGTTGAGTGCATATTGATCACGAAAACAAATAAAATTGCGATTTTAATTAAATTTTAGAATCGAATGGTCTAGCAGTCCATAACACGCAGGCGTTTTGTAATAACGCTGAATTTTGTCGGCACATGTGATTTTATGATCTATTTATCCGATAACCTGCATAGGGCTTTCTTGGAAAAAAGATAAATTAATCGCCCACAATAAGATTTCCAAGAAGGCGATCAAATTTCCTAAAGATGATTTGAGGTAACCAATGTATTTTCGTACTCACATCACCCACAAGGCACACACGGTTCCTGGCTGCTGCGATAGGTTTATGCGAGTCTTGAAACAGTAATTTTGTGATTCCGTGGTTGACCATCGTGGTTCGTAGTATGAACGATTTTGGACAATTGTTTGAGTTGATTCATTGAAGAGCTCATAATGTTGCCCATTAGTTGAACGTATTTTTTCTCACCATCTATGCCGTGGACTTGACGTTCAACCAACTTGCAGCAAATTATTTTACATTCATCAGAGTTATAGTAAATTACAAGTCATTGGGATTCTTTTATCATCAGTAACGCAAATCAGTACTTATCCGTCTGTGCTACAGGAAGAGTGACCTAAACTGTAAGCGTTCTAGAGTGATATATCTGAGCAATTTTTAATTACAACCGACTCAACCTAATTCGCAAATAGTAAAAGCAAATGCAAAGTAGAGAGTAAGCAACAATCCAGAAATAGCGTATAAGAACAAAACAAGTAAATAGTTTACGACTTCTGGCGATTCAATTGTAAAGTGAAAACGCTTCAAACTTGATCCTGAGTTGTTTAGCAGATTCATTTGAGTCAAGCTGTTTTTCATGTGAAATTCAGCCCGTATCGTCCAGAGATGGATCGAAAATTCACAAATGCATACATGCTAACAATAGGGGCATGTTACGGTACACAATTTCGCTAGGTTAACGGAACATTCAAAACAATGTAAGGCTTTACCTTCTCTTATTAATATATGTGAGGATTACATGATTGATCTCGGCGCGATTCATTTACTTCCGGTGCTATACCTTACTGAACGAGAGAATTCGGAGGAACTAAGTTTCTGATATAAAAGCAAACATCAACAGTGTTTCATTTTCTTTTGCTGTACTGGAGGGGCGACACTTGAATCATTACAATTGCAAGGAATCAAATGGTAATCTTCTCATCTGTCAGGCAGATCAACCACGAAATATTCTAGGAAAAGCTGGATGTTGTCTGTGACATGAACTAAGAATGCATTATTGTGCATACTTTGAAAATATTCGAGAATTTCATTTTAAATATACATTCTAGAACAGAAAACATTAGCGATTCTGCTTTTTTCGTTTTATTGCATAAATTAATAACCGTTTTCGCAGTATAATTTCCTTAACAGAAAAGTGTCGGAACTTTTTTGACAACTATAAAACTCACATTGTTTCATTGCTCCTTTCTTTCATTAATTTGAAAATTTTTAAAAATACATTGTTGGTTCGTTCTCACGGAGCGCCACAAAGACATGACTCATTCTGAAAGTACTTTGAAACCCTAAAATTCGTTCGCCAAAGTGCAATCTCATTTGATGCACTTTGTGGCAATACGTGCGTGGGCGGTTTACTTTTTTGGCACTGATCCCTGTCAGACAATCAAGTTTCGTTAGTTGAACAATTCTTGCGTGAAAGAAATGTGAGAAAATCTAAACACCGGATCATGTTTGGAATCGAGCTGTGAGTTCTAATCGATTTCACGCAGAATTAGTTTCGTTAAACCGGATAGATAAAAATTCCGAATTGCACCTAAAGGATCCAAGGGAGAAAATTTTACTTGCTTTTACATAATAATAGATGCAAACTGTAAATCATCCTTATGATTTTGACCCTATTAACTCTAGACGGTTAGGGAAATACTGAGAGGGTTCGAAACCGGCATAGTGCAGATTAGTTTGGAAAGGTATCAGCACTTCCGTCCTGATAATAATTCAGATTTATTTGCGAGACCATTGTATATCAGTTAACCTTAGTAAAGTCGACAAAATAGCGTCAGCATAAGTATATATATATGTATCCTACTCTGAGGGTCTTCTCCTTCCTAATGTACGAATTAATATTGTCAAGGCATCTTGTTTTGGGTACGGTTAATATCTCACTCAAAAATGTGATCAAAGTAAGCTTTAAATTTGTCCTCAACAACTCAAGAAAAACCTCGATTTCAAACTAAGAAGCCAAGCTCGTAAATGGTTAAATGTACGAAAATTTGCTTGGCGACATCATGGGCAAAACCCATTATCAGAGACCTGCTATACACTCCGTTTACTGAGGAACAAAATAAACAAATTTGTCAACCAAGACAAGTTGTATTGCCAAGAACAAATATTACGCATGATGGAGATCAACCAAAAAATCCTTTATTCTCTGGTTAACGAACAAGCTTAGGTGAAACCAGGAGTTGCGTCTGTGAACAAGTCAGGTGGACCAATAACAACTGCATCAGAAACTGTTGAATCATTAACCACATAATATTATTCAGTATTCAACCCAAGAGAACTTGATATTTACATCCCAAAACTAACCATTTCAACCACAGTTGCCATGAGTGAAATAATTGTCACGTCAAAACGCGTCATTCAAGCACAATTCAATCTAAAAACCGGAAAGTCACCGGGCCTAAGTAATAACCCTATTTCATATTGAAGCAATGCGTGAATTTGCTATACAAACCACTCTATTCAAACAAACACTGGCAAATGGTGTAATTCCTACAGATTGGAAACGCAGAATAATTTCTCCGATTTATAAAAGTGGAAATCGCTCCGACCCGTTACTCTGTTACCTGTGATTTCCAAATAACTTGAGCGCCTCATTGTTGAGGATCTACTAAAAGATTTTGAAAATCATCTGTTGATTAAAAAAAGCAAGGATTTAAGCGGAATTATTCCTGTTTATCTAATTTACTGATAATGCTGGATGATTGGAAACAATCGCTAGATGAAGGGCAGGAAATACACGCCAGCTACCTAGATATCCCCAAAGCATTTGATCGTGTTGACCATACCCAACTATTGCAGAAGCTTGAAAAGCTTGGTGTCACTGGAAAGTTGTTGAATTCGCTAAATGACTGGAGTTCCCCATGGTTCAGTCCTTGGTCTGATCCTCTTTCTGGTTTCAATCAGTGAAATGCCGGCAATTGTTCGATGTAATATTTCGTTATTTGCGGACGACATGAAGATATGAACTTGCATTTGTAGCCCAGAATACTGCCTGCTATTACAAAAGATTCAAGATTCAAGATTTATGCTGAAAAAATCAAATAGCTGTACAATAACATACGATACATGTATAAAAGTCAAAACAAATCCCACTTTAATTTTGATTCCATGTGCTTCAAAAGAGGAAAAAAGTAATTTTAATTGTGACATGTAGAGAGAAAATTTCGATGGAAAATATACGTTTGATTTATTTGCTTTCCGGGTGCGTGTGTGTGTAAGAAGGAACCACTAATGGATTTTAGTGAACTGGGGTCAACACAGTATTTTGTTCCACAAACACTACCCATTAGTGTATACACACTTATTCTGGTTTCGGCATGTAACGCTGATGTATGGATGGTGTCTATTGGTCCGATCCCTTGAGAGTAGGACCTTTGTTGTTGTTCGTACCGTCTTCTGAGTCTGAGTTTTCAGTATTCTTGCACGACAATGCTTCAGTCTGTGTTTCTGAGGCTGCCTTTAATGTGTTCATTCTGGCGCACTGGGAATATTTTCCTGTGTAGTCTCCTAGGACTTTCTAGAAAAGTACGTTTCAAAAGATTTTGTCCGTCACCTTTGAATTTGGATGACCGGGTTATCCTGAAGGCACTCAAAACGACACACTCTCGCGCTGCTATCGTTTCTGCGATGTATAGCCCCTGTTTGTAGTTGCGTTGTTGTTGTTTAGCAGCCTTCATCGTATTGATAGCCTCTGGAACGCCTAGAAGGAGTAGACTGCGCTCGTTGCTCTTCTTACGAACATCGAGACGTTTTTTCTTTTCCACCAGGGTATATCGGCTTAGATTCGAGTAGTGTACCCGGGGAACTTACTTAATTAGTAAGAATTTAAAGGAACAGTTTCCATACCCTTCTTACTGTTTAGTGTTATTTTCAGCAGACCGGCAGCTTGCGTGGCGAACAAAACGTGTAGCTGTCGTTAGTCTGATTGTCTCCCATTGTTCTAGGTCGTGTCTTTGTCTATTCGAAAAAATGTGTCTCGCTGGATTGCTTGTACATATTCCACTGAATTTTTTGAGAACATTTTGGCTGTGACCTTCGTATTTGAATGCGATGGTTTCAGCTAAACCTTCAGATGAACGAATGGCTTCGTCTCCGTTACCATTTTAATGTCACAGGAATTTAGGTCAGACTTGACATTAATAATCGGTTTTATAAAGGTGGGGTCTTCATGTGGAGAGCGCTCTGCAAGACACTCCGGTATATTTATAACAGTTGAGCGTTCACGTGGAATGATCTGCGGAGATGTATATTTTGTCTGGTTGGCATTACAGACTATATTATCTTATTTTTCGGTTGTTGTGCCCGCAAACCAGGAATTCTGAACTGTAACTAAAGTTTCAAATGACGCCATTAATGTTTGTGTGCTGAGCCCTAAGCTCAACATACGATCATCCAGGTTGCATTGCTGGACACTTGTTGGAGTAGGCAAACCCTCGTTTCGTTCTCATCGACAATATTTAGAAACGTGGCATACGCCAGGAATGTATTCATCATTTAGGATCGATATCGCCTCTGCAGTCAATGATTTGTCACATTTTGCGTGTCACGTGTTTGATCAGTTGCGACACGTGACAGATTTGACCTTAACAATAACCACTTTCTCACAGACGATACATGGTTCGCGACAAGTAGATTGTCACTGGGTGTATAAGGGATGGGGATGTGAGCACCAAACTACATCAGTGGATTAAACAAAGTTATATTTGTATGCCACTGTTATATAGGGTTCTTACAAAGAACCACGATGTTCAAATACAGAATCACAAAGTGATTCCTGGCCAAGCGCTCGAGGCGCAGTGGATTGTTTCATTTTAATGGGGTCAACTAAAAGTACAGCCGAAGCGGCGAGAAAGTCGATACGGCCGGGGTTGGTTGATGTGATATTGCGTAGGATTTGCGTGAAATGACAAGGTCTAAGTATATTTTGTCATCAGATTTAGCAGCGATTTGTCAGTTTCCCTTTGAGAATTTTGGTATAAAATTGACTGCACTTTGTGTATTAATCCGAGTAGTTCTCGGTAGTGGTAAACAGCGGTGGGTAAATCTGACAGCAAAAACACAAACGAAATCAATGAACGAACGAAGAGCACAAAATCCACTATTGCAGCACACAAATAACTACAAGTCATAGATAGGTAATTCTTGTAGGAGTAGATCCGTCGTAGGAAACTTTCAGATAAATATCCAAAAATCATACTAATAGGATAAAAAGTATAAAAGTTATAGCCAAAAGTATCGGATCTAAAACAATCAAACCCCAAGTCAAGTCACAATTGATTATTGAAGAACAAACTGGCATTCAATCGCATGCGGATCATGATCTTACTGTCCCTACCTGATGAGTGCAAACAGCAGGAAACTGGTTGTGGGGTGTGTGATGGAAATGCATGCAAATAAACTTACATTTAACTTCAACAAAGGCGGGCTTATGAACGTGAGAAATCATTTAAAGTTCCATAACATATAGGTTCACATGTCCTTGAAAATTGCAGTGAAGAAAAAGTAAATGGGTGTCTGGATATGCTCCAGTTTAAAAACTTCGCTTCAAACATAAACTGCCCTTACCAAGGCAACATGTGTCCTCAATTCACTCAAACGGCTATTTGTGGAATTTTCGCCCGAAATATTCCCAAGGATCACGAATACATACTTGAGATCAGTCATGGAATACGCTGTGCAGCCATGGCCTCCGTGGCTCAAGAAGAATGTAGAACTTATTCCGCGAAACTATCTCAGCATCCGAAACAAGCCTTATAAAAAGGATAGTACACCTGAATCTTTTCGACTTTCGCTACCGACAAATCAGAGGAGACCTTATCCTAATTTACAAAATATTCCCAACCTCAAACAATCCAGTTTAAGGGTATTCAGGCGAAGGGAAACGAAGAATTATGGAACCCATGAATATAGGCTGGTGGAATCTCATCCCCGCTTAAACTGTAGTATGTTTTTATTCTGTCCGTGTATGTTTTACTTGGAAAAGTTTACCTTATCCCTTTACTCACTCCACTAGCTTGCATGAGTTTAAAACGAAATTAGACGAATTTTTATTGATTTATTCGTTTCCCGATTACTTATACACTGCTTAATCACATTGCTTATCTTGTTTTATACACTTACATTTTGATTTTACCCTCCTATAGTTTTCGAAGTTCGTTACTTTTTAGGCAATTAAAATCCTTGAATTACGTTAAATTAAAATGAACTACCACAGGTATCTGCAAGCGCAAGTGTACTCGTACAGGTTTTGAGAGAATTTTATCAGTTAATTATAGAAGCCAAAACTGTTTTTCATTTCTAAGCAATATCACGATTACCTTATTAATTTATTCGAAGCTTTTGCCAATTTCCGACCTTTATGAAACTCGGGTGCACAATAAGCAGTTTTTTACTGCTGCACAAAAATTGACTGGCACTTTATTCTAAAAATTGCTGGAATAATATAAAATCATAGGTAATCAGTCAATATTTAAAACAACAATGTGTGCAAAGCAACATGTTTACAAATATGGTCTCCAAACGCGTGGATCATCTGGTTTGAATGTTTGTGCTTCGCAACTCTTTTGGGTTTCTTGACTTTTGTGTCTTGCCCCAGCTATGCTTGATGATGGAGGTACACAGCTTAGTTTCCATTATAGCATTATAGCGAAACCCGAAAATCAGACAACCGGTAGGTCGAAATGAGACATCCTATCGTTGGGCCACCATATTAATCTGCATCAAACGTCGAACAGGAATAACATTTTTGTTGTTGTTTTCATTCATTATCTTGACAAACTGCCTTACATCAGTCGGAGATTGACTTCAGAACCAGTTGCGATATATTACAGATTCAGTGTACGTTATGCAAATATTACTAAAACTATTTCGAGATTAAAGTAAAAAGTTTTATGCACAAGTTCGTTTTTTATTTAAATCAATGGAGATAAAATTCTCAACAATTAGTTGAATGAGGCCGGTTGGTAAGGGTTTAAAAAACGCGCTAGCATATGACACATTTAAAGTAATGCCGTTGAGCGAAGCAAGATTAAGTGAGTTATGTCTACTGTATCGTGAGATTCTTCCCCTGACATAAAATAGAGCTGAAACGTCAGATAAACCAAAATCATTTATTCTAAAAATCATAATTGAACATCAATTATGGCCCCACAATCATAATAGAGAAAATGCAGTTTGTTATAATCTGCTAGTAAAAATATAAGATTTATCTCACACAGGTTTTTAATATTTTTTTTTAACATTTGCTATAAATGCGTTGCAGCTTTCGCTAACAGTGAATCTAAAAATTAACATGTAGATGGTTCATGAAGATTAAGCATGCGAGTGAATGCACCGACATATTTCGAGAACTCGTGTTCATAATCTTGCGTCGAAATACTCGATTACCACATTTCGGAAAATAGCCAGATAGAATCCCGTGCTGTTTAGCTGAACTGGCTACGCCTCGTTCAGTTTAGTATGAGATTAAATCGGGTGAAAGAAGAATCGGCATAGAATGACAGATCTCACATTCGATCAGTCGTATCAAAATCTGGAAGCACCGAACTGGAAGTACAGAGATTTCGTGTGTCACACGCTTGTCAACATGTGGAAAATAAAACGATCAACACAACTCTTCATCAGGTTGATGAAACATTGTTCCGCTTCAATAAATTTCACAGCTATTCGTGCTTCAGATTCTCATTCTTATTTAACATATTTCTTGAGCCATTTCTGATTCTGTTGGTTGCAACTCATAACTTCCCGAGCATTTGTGCACGAAATAATAAAACCGGTGAAATGAAATTCCCCCAAATCCAAATGGATACATCCGATAAATATGAACAAACACATTTTACCGAACATGTATTGTATCGAACCGGCTAATCTGGCTTGAATGACGCATGTGCTTACTAGTCTACCACCGATCCGTTTCGTGAATGTAATTTGACCGCTTGGCCAAAATTCACTACGAGAATATTTATTTCAGTAGCAATATTCATATTTTCACATTAAGCAGCAAGTTGTAGAGCATTCCATATTCTATGGCAAAATACATGTTATGGATTCGGGGGTGTGAACGAAATATTCATTCGTCAATCATGCTATCATCACGGTCGATTAAATATGGTTGCAATGACCTGCTTTTACGGGTGCTAGCGCCAAAATTTATCGACTGAAATGCCCCACACATAAAGGAGATCGCATCGCATCATCGCGTGGAGATTTCGTGTTCCCAGGCCAGGATTAAAGATAATGTAAACTATTAATTATGAAATGCGCGAGCACAAAACAAGGGGAACTCAATATTCTGATCATTGCTTTTCACAAAACCTATCGAAAATAGATCTCACTCCCTTGAGCAGAACTCAGATTAGTCATTCAGTTACAATTCTTTATTCAACTGATCAAACATAAAATACTGCGATGTTTCTCACATGCTACAAGCCTTCATAGTTCAGTGATTTTGGCCACATTTAAAAATGTTTCAATGTTGTCCATTTCAGGTGTGGACCAAGCATCATCATAACCTGTCCACTTTTTGTTGTAATCTCGTTTGCATAATGACGGATCCAGTTGAGTGTTAAACAGAAATCAAATGGAATTACTTCAGTCTAATGCAAACAGTTGAATTTACCAACCGTTGATTCCTTCATGCCTCACAGATCATTGACATTGAATCACGTGAAAAAATCATAAGTATTTCCGGACAGTGTGCTACAATTCAGAGAAATGCTCCTTCAAAAATTATTTAGTAAAAGTACTTGACGCCTTCAATTTTCATTGAGTGTTTCTCAATACAATGTATTCCGCAAGATGGCAATGGCCAAAATTATTAAACGTAAGTTAGTGCAGTAAATCTATAGTAACAATTAATCGAAACTATATTGATTACTAATGATGTCGGATAAACTACACCCTGTTCAAGCTACGCGTCAACATTGCCAGACAAGCAGTAATCCAGTCACTGGGGCTAGTCAGACTCGGGCAACTTACTGTTTGTAGTGCCAACGTGCTGATTAGTTTACACCACAAATAACTTTCATTTACCATACACGTAGTGATGTCGAATAATTTTGAGTATTCAATTACGCATATCGATCGCTTCACACGTTGGCACGGGGATGATTCAAAGTTATCAACCTCAGATTAAACCGTCGCAATGCATTTGGTAGAACGCTGGGTGCCCCTCACCCGCCCTGCCTCTATTCTACTGAGTGAGGATGCCTCCTTCGCGTCTCTTCAGCGACTACTCAGTATGGAACATCTATGTACTGCGGTTAACCTTCCGACGACTAAAGGATTATTCGTTGAAGTTCGTCGAAAGATTGCATCTATCCTCAGATAGCATGAACACACGAACTGACTAAAAACGTTACCCTCCTGTTGTAGGGCTGTGCAACGGAAACCGACTCACTATTTTCTTTAACAGCAATTCCAGCCATCACATATCAGCTAACTTATGCGTTAACTTCTGCCTTGACTGATATTAATGTTATATTTATATTTTCATCGAAAACGATTACGAAACAAGATATAGGAGGTTAATTGGAATGAAATTAAAGAATTGCTTGATCCCTTGTTTCTCCCCCTTACTTTTAACCTGAAAAGTTTACTTACTGCAAAGATTTGCAACGCTAAAGAATCTCTTCATCCTTATTATTCAAAGTTACGATCAACGAAACATTCATCCGAGATTATCTTTATGATGTCGCTCCGGCTGAATTTGGAAATCGTCGGCAATAAACATTGGTTTCATCGAGTTAATTGCCGCAAATTCGTCCTGTCGCACTGATGATAATAAGGGCAACAAATCGAGTATGCATGCGGGTTTTCGGTGGGAAAAATTCATTTAGTGATCCGAAATTAATGGCAAGAAGTAATCGGTCAAACTAAAGGTTTGAGCAGAAACTCGAAGGTCTAATCAAAAACAGATAAAGATTTTTCCTTGGCTCTGGTGAGACTACTCCTACGTGGAGTTACTCTGGACATTATGCAGACTTATACCGACGATTCGTATGAACAACGTTGCCCTCAATACTGCGAGTTGATCAGCATGCAATAATTTAATTCTCATTTTTATTCTAATGATATCGCTGTTGAAGTCGTATTTAAAGTATAGATATATATGAAACACAGCACAGTGGGAGGTTTAAGCTATATTGCTAATTAAACAATAAACCTTCTGGGAGGCATGCCACATATGCTCCTTACATAAATAAATGTTGCACGTCTTGACTAATGTGAAAGCATGAAGCTGCTGGTCACATGCAGAGCCGCGATGTTTGTATAAGTAGCCTCAACTCCACAGGAATCGTGTACCATAAATGTCCCCACGATATCAACCATTGACACAAGACAAACACTAATTTCAATTGACAACCAGTGTTATTTAATTGACTGTGTTATCAAATAGTTGAACATATGTTTGCTATGAGTTGGAATTTTCAAGAAGCTGGGTTGACGTAAGAACAGGAATTTTCTACTTGTTAAACTGACGGAAATTCTGGCCACTGCATGGCCACCATTTGTACAGGCCTGTACCTTGCCTGTTCGGTCCTTTTACATAGATCTTGTCTCTAAATGTATCACGCAATCGTGAAGCACTTGAATAAACAAAGTCGATCCTTCAAAAGCGGTCGGCTATTCGACGCTTATTTTAAGATTGAGTTTATTAAGAAATCTCAAAATCTTACTAAAAGCAAACTGATGTGAATTACAGTTTCAAACTGAAAAACTCGTAATTGTGCTTTTATTGTTGTTACGCGACGATCCTGAACACGGATTTTAGACTTACGATGTGAGACTCATGCGTGTTGCAACATAAATTATTACATTTATTGATTTCTTATAATTTCGTTCTAACGTTCCGTTTTTCGCAGATCTACTCAAAATGGCACATATATCGTTTACGATCACACCATTTAATCCAACTGGTTTTTCCTACCCGCATGATTGCATTACACAAACATACTTCCGACCAGAAGTTGTGAGTTACATGGATCGCTCGATTGCTTGATATAATTTAGAACGGCGGTTGTGAAAACATGCTCCTGTCAAGAAAAACTTGCTTATGTTGTTAAAGAAAACAGTTTTATTTGGGGTGTGCTTCACCTTTGGAATGAATATGAATGTTGATCTCGTGTATTTGATATTCGTGAAGGAGAAGGCGATACAAAGAGTTTTGATCGAGTAGTCCATAAACATTAACATTTGACTAGAATTTTTTGAATAATGAGAGACTTTTATTTATTTTATATTTACAGATTCGGTCGTTGAAAAAAAATTGGCTTTTATGAATAAAGAAGCTCATTTACATGCATCTCCATCACACACAATCACACCACGACCGGTTTCCTGCTGTTTGCACTCATCAGGTAGGACATTTTTATTCATGGTCATGTGTTTAAACCTTATCTAAATGAGAGTAGGTTCATGTGATTGAACTGGTTGATGGTACCAACCTTACCCAACAGTGGCATACAAGCGCAACTTGTTCGGCTTCCATGATGTTTTCATCACACTTAAAACTTGTGACACAATAACTTTGACACCGCGTCTGATTGTTGACCTCCTCCGGTCGATGTCAAAGATGGTTGCAAGACATTGGCGCAACATGATCTTATCCTAAACAGAGAAATGCAGTGCTCGACCGAACGATGGCAGTAGCATGCTGTCTGTGATCGGCGTTCACCAGATAGGAGTATTATCTGCACTTCTCCAGTTTGAAGATTACGCATCGCGTAGTGCTTCTAAAGTATGTGTACAGCGAAAAGATTTTTGTAAATTGTAAGGTCAATGATAAAAGTATGCGACGCTGTCGTATTACAGTAAGCATGCACTGTCGACCAGCGACACATTAAAACTATCCAAAGTAGCTGTATATACAAAGGTTCAGTATAAGGTATATGGAACTCACATTCCCGCACACATTTCAAAATCGCGAATTCTTTTGATGTACATGGTAGAGATGAATAGCGGGTCTTTCGAATTGGTCATGAAAAACTCATTTCTCCACACATTTTTATCCATATTTTTCGATAAATGCTATCTCTGCCAAATTCAGCGAGTTTTCATAATAATGAGATACAGGGTTCTATATTGAAAACCATGACCAAAAACGTCGACTAAGGCATTTGAAAAAAATGAATCATATATTGAAGCAATCAATCAAGACTAGACTGCAATCGTGCAGTTGACAATTTGCAACCCGATGTCGAAAATTGTTCGTCATTGTTTTTAATTTTTAGTGAAATGATTGTGATTGATGAAAATTCGTTTAGGTTAATAAAACCAATTTCTTCTTCTTAATCTTCATTATTAAGTTTAGTGGTGCAATTCGACCGTTAACTAGCAAGAAGTGAAAGAGTTAATTCGCAACATAAGTTTTCAAAATTTATCATATCTATTGACCGTTAAACAGTAGAATACAACAAACATAAAGCAAGTATCAATGTTTTCGAAAATCTTTAAAGTTTGTGTTAGTACTTCGACAGTACAATAAAATATGTTTATGCAAACATTGTTGCAACATGAGCTAGAAGATTGATTACTTTGATTAGCAAGGATTGGATAAAATGTGGATGAAATCCCGTTGCAATTTTTATAACTTTTCATTTCCCGCGCATCGGTATCAATGCAGTTCCGCGTATAAATAGATTGAAGTTTTTGTGGAGTTCAACTGATCGATCAGGTTATTCAATATTCAAACACTAATTACCAATAATAAATCCTTGAGCTAGGTTTACATATTTTGGTAGGAAGGCAAAAACGGCTCGGTGATTTGTTAACTTAAAGCACATTACATACGACTTATATGTGTCACGCTCAGTTGAGCGATATTTTAAATATAAATTTAACATAACATCAGTCACTTTAAGATTATCAAAAGATTAGTGAAATAAATATACACGACAATCCTCCTATAAGTTAAATTCACGAATAAATCCAATATAAATCATCTAATTCTATGTAAACATAATCGTGAGCAATAATAACACATCAATCATTAGGCTTATCGCTGATACGAACCGCCGGTACGCCCACCTTGTGTGACGCGTGACTGTCCGGTCGTCTGATTGGCCAGCATGCGTCGTCCATGTGGACACCGCACGAGCAACACCATGAAAATGCGCGTGCGTGTCTGTGTCGTGCGCCAATCAAAACGAACGGCCACGTTCCGAGGCAAGCGCATGCCGATCGAGATTCCTATATAAGTTTAAACGACACATGTCTAACTAACATGATGTTCACACAAACCGGATCAGCAGCCACACGACCAGAATTGAGACCAACTGCGTCCATCTCACAGGATCCGAATCCCCAGGGAGCGGACAGTTGTGGGACATTGTCATCTCGAGTGAAGCATACAACTCGACGAATCCGGAAATCATCCGTCCCTTTGGAACAACGTGAGCAATCGCGTCGAGTAAGTACAAAGCAGTACATCAATATGAATCACGTCAGTCAATATTATCGGAAGTTTAAACGTTTTACATATGTTCAGGGAAGAAATTTGATGCAGCATAGGCGCTTGTTTTAAATGAATAGGATTCATGAAAAACTACTTCATAGCTTCTGGTAAGGACACGTGCACATGCAAACATAAAAAGCAGTGGAGTAGAAAATACACCGAGCTGCTCTCAAGTTGTTCGGTTTACTGAATGCACTGCAGATTTTCAGCACACTTCAGCGCGATAATTGCAGATTTTCAGCACATCATCCATACAGTGCAATAACATTAAAACACGTTTACAAATATTTTGTTGTAAGGATTTGTATTGATATTTCATGCTGTAACATTTACTGACTTCCTTTTCATATTTTAGTTGAAGAAACAAAATATGGAACGACGACGTCGTGCAAGCATCACAGACAAAATGAATGCTCTTCATGCAATGGCGATGCAATTAGTCGGATTAGAGGTGAGGATTGAAATTTTCGATTACACTAGCCGAATATGTAGCAAACTTGAAAGGCTTTTAGCAGTTTGTTCGCTCGGTCTTTCAATTATTTGTGTCCAACACACCGCAAACTAACACAATTGTTGAAACCTATCAGTATATATCTCATTCTTTAATTGCAGCCACGAGAGAAAACCGAAAAAGCGGATATTTTGAATTCATGCTACACTGTGATTGAAGAAGTTGCGAAGATTGCAAAAGAAAAGCCGGGTGAGTTGTACTTCCGCACTGGCATTCAGCAACTTGTACGCGTTCATTCAATGACACACTATTCCCAATTATTTAACATATTACGCAACCATACAATCGATGAACATCACTTGAGCCGTCCATTTGAATTTTTGAAGTTTCGCGAGATAATCGTACATTCTTGATCTAGTTCGGTCTGAGGAACACATATTTCACTACGACCAACAAGCTAATGCTGTTTTTGAGTAAATTTTGCCGTTTGCTCAAAATTATAATTCCTTTTTTGTTACTATAGACATTCAAGCAAGATTGAGACAAATTCGACATCGACTTCCGCCAGTGCGCAAACAAGAAGAACATTATTCCTCGTCAACCAGCCTCGTGGATGCTACTCACACTCATTTCCAATGTGATCCTGCCAATGTATTCGACGAGTTTGACCAGAAGGAAAATGATCCTATTCCAACAGGCCACGTTGTGTTGAACGCATCCAGATTGCAAGGTACACATCCCATCATCAACAACAACTGTGATAGTCGATCCCAGATACACGCCGTCCGGCTTCCATCACACTGTCATCTTTACGTCCATCCTACTGATCACCTCAGGACTGGAGAGGTCGATGATTCGTTGAAACATCCATGCAAAAGTGCATCTAAAGTTACGAATAATAACTTCAGATACCCACTCAGTAATTTGACTATGAACACGCGATTACGCACAACTGATGCGAGATACAAAAGTGAAGGACAAACGAGTTGCGAAGTACAAACATTCGAACAAGATCATCGCCTTTGGAGACCATACTTGTGAATACTTTTATTTAAACACAATGATGCTGTTTATACCGACAGATTATTTATAATTTATAATATTTCAACAATTATTATAAGACAAAGATCTGTCTTCTCAGCTTGGGGTGATATTTGTGTGGCATTGGGTTTAATTATTCACCTATGAAATTAATGCAATTCAAGAACTTCAATAAGATTTATTTAACGGTGATGGAAATAGCAATCATGACCGATTAAATGAAGCGGTTGAATCGTTCACGAAAGAATCAAGGGATTGGATTGTAGAATTAGCTGGCGAATTTTCTCTGTGTTTGAAATGGTACACTTGTGTTTGCAGGTATCTGTAATTGTTCTTTTAAAATAGAATTTATTCTGCTCAACGTTTACGACCCTATTATTTCCTAATCTAAAATGTACAGAAAGAAGATAATTATTGATGAGATGGTTTGGTAAGTAAGAATTTTAAATCACATGAGATGCAAGAAAATATTGACCATAGGGATTAGCTATATCAGAAGAATGATAATCATTCATATTGTTCAGATTTAGGAAATATGTGGTAAGACGCCTGATCTATAATTCTAGCACATACGCGAACTAACTACTTCAGCAGATGATTTGTCTGGACTCCACGTTGGACTTCAGCACACATTATTTTAAGTCCTTTTTTAAACTTTACGGTCGTTTCACAATTGGCTAAGTGATTCGCAAAATCGATCTCCATGTATCCAATTTCCGATTTATACCTGAAACCTATCGGTGACCTCCCGTGACCTGCATAGCGTGGTCCCCGTTCGAATAGATTCATGTTAAACGAAATGTTTCGGGAATGATTGTAACATTTGTGCGGGTAGTAGGAGTCAAGTTTAGTTCGACCCGAAATATGCTGTCCTCGTGCTTACGGGAAACACCCGCAACATGTTATTAAAACGTGTTGAACATTTTGAAATGTAAAGTTATGGTTAATTGTGCGCTTACAATACAAAGCAGGCGAATGCAGCTATGCTCTCGAAGCTACACACTACCACACACGCTTTGAGTCCAGTAGTTTCAAATTGAACAATGCAGGTACCTTTGTTCACGGCATCGCGGAGCTGTTAATGGCTTTGCGTTGGGAACTTGATGATTCGAATTCGCTAAAGTCATTTTTCTCTCCCGCAATACATTTCTGAAAACTGCCACGTAATCATATGTTCACTCGGTACGGGAAACCTGTACGAAAGATGCTCTCGATGCGAGACATTCACCTTTATAAAGAAACATTTATTTACACGGTATCTTTATGCAATAAAGCTACATAAGTTGGCATGTTTTGGAAACGCAATTAACGTTCTTAAAATTTTATTGCACAAAATCATATTTGGGAAAATAACGTGTCCAAAGCTAACTGACATTTTTCTGCAAATGTTCATCATGTGTTATTTGCCAATAACAAAATGATGCATGCTATTTTAGGCATTAGGATGAAAAAGCCTCTACATGAGCAATCACCAGCTGCGTACATCATCTAATATAGGACAAATCTCGATCACGTTGGTTGTGTTTGCGGTCCGCATTCGCAAGCGCTCTTACACTCCTTGATCATTCTTATACTGAGACTAATATGTCTGTTTTACTGGGGTCAACGCCTGTACAATGGTGTCGCGAACAAATCAGAATGGTGACCAGGAAGAAAGTGTTGGCACATGGCCAAAATAATCTGCATTAATACCGTTTCGAGCGCGCCTAGTATTTCACTTCCCGTCTCCAATAAATAATGTCAATCAAGATCAAGGATGATATACATTTTGGTCGGCATCTATTATTAACGCGAGTATATTTTTACGCGATGGATACTTTGTGCGCAAATTGAACTTCTCATCAATGCGATTTAACGAAAATTATTTTGAAAGCAATCAGTTAGAGCACGCTTGACTAACCGCTTGATGCCTTACATGTTCCAATGATTTTCTCTCTCTTTCGTTTGACCACTTGTTCATTGATGAGGACTTGATGTCTAAAATATCGAAAATTGAGTGTCCAATTCATCTGACAAATTTCTCTGATACCGGTAAACGAGGCGCTAGAGAAATGAACTGCCCACGCACTGAGCGGCAAAAAGTGCACGAATGCGAATGCACTCTGGCGATCGAAATGAATAGTTCCAAAGTACTTTTACGGTGACTCATGCTATGGTTGCTCCAGACAAGGACGAATATCCATCGGAGAAAAATCAATGGGACAGTTTGAACTACTATCACTCAATCAGATCGGAGCCTATTCAGTTAAGGCTGTAAAGAGTAAAACCGGTAATAGAAGGAATTAAACGTGGAGAAAAGCAGAATTGCTAACACCTTCTGGTCTATAGTTCACTGGGAATAGTTGAACATTTGCAAAGTATGCGAAATAACACTTCACCTGAATCCATCTAAGTAAAAGCACAGCTAAGAACCACCTATAAATAGACTGTTTGGTGAATATCCTGCGTGAACCATATGAATTTCACCGACTTGTCCGAATTTATTTCTAACAAATTCTGTAATACTCAACGTTTTGCCTCTCCGGTACAATGAAATCAAATGAAAACCATTAGATAAATGTTGCTAACACTCGTGAACATCTCCTAACCCTAATTCACTTTCATCTTCAGAACTGTATTAAATATGTTAGAATTGATCCGTGCCTAAACCAGTAATGTAGTCCACGCATACATTAATAAGAGAAGGCAAATTCTTACGATATTTTAAATATTCCATTAACCTCATGAAATTGTTTACCGTAACATGCGTCTAAATTGAGCATGTATGCACTTGTGAATTGTCGATCTATTTGTGTGGTCGATGCGGGTTGAGATCCACATGATAAATGGTTTGATTCACATCGCTCTGCTAAAGTTCAACCCAGCACCGAGTTTGAATTTGAAATTGAACTGCCAGAAGTCATACACTATATTCTCGAAGCATTGTTTTGCTCATATATGCCATTTCTTGAATATTGTTTACTCTTTACTTTATTTTTGTGTACCAAAAATTTTGAAACTATTTAAAAAATGACGGGCAAGAGGGCTGTATTTAGAACGCCTCCTGTGAATCAGTATTGTTGATAAAACATTTCGGAAAACTTACAAGTTAATACATCTGCGATAAATGAAACCCGACTCTGCTGCTGGTCGTTACACCGTCAAGAGAAAGAAGAGGCCAGAAAACATGTGCAGAGCAATGTGCGAGATAATTGGCTTTTCTGTAAATCACATCGTATCATTTTTATAGATTTTCGATAGGTGGCATTAGAATGTTATTAGACGATGGCCATTTCGTCTATCTGTCGGAAATTCTCTTTGGAGGGTATCGATGCACTCGTCGATATGTAGCACGAAAACTGATACAATTAAGCTTTGATAACAAAACCCTATTTACAGTGGTTTGCTCGAACATTAGATTGTAGTTGGATTTTTAATAAGCAAAGTGTCTGATTGCGGAAAATTATTTCTTATATACAATTCCATATAAAAAGATTCCTTTTAGGATTCTGCCCATATGTTGCTTCATCTGAAGTGTGCTTAGCTTAAATATAATGGTTCTGGATAAACTGTAAAGTATTCTTTGTGTTTTGTGGATCAATTGAAGTTCTCACAGTCAATATGCATTCAAAAGACTTACAGACTTGTTACCAGAATGCTTAATAGCAGTTTGCTACGAAAACCTTTAATTCTTCCGTTTTTATTACAACTATTTTTAGTAATGCTACCAGTTAAAGTTGAAAAATTGTTGTGCTCCCCGCTAAATATACTTCTTTCCTGTTAAACGAATGTGTTGAATTTAACAGTGATTTTCAAGTCAATAATATAGCGGAATAAACGGAAATATCGCTCGACATGTCGCAACAGAATGGTTGAAACCTCGTGAACCCAAGCCATGGTAACTAATTTGCAGCCAATATTGCTCGGTCACGTTTCGGCTAACGATGTGTTGATTTGCGCTCACAATGATTTCATAGACAGCATGGAGAGTGTTATTTATACCTCGTGGACGTGTTGTGCGCGTTGGAAACGAGTGAGCGACTTAGGGTGAGGTTTTGCGAAATATTCACACATCAATTTCGGATTCCTAAAATGACAAATACTAATGTTAGTATGTGAACCCTTGAAAAAATAACGTTATAATTTTCAACTCAGGATGCTACTTTCGAGGACAAATGTTTCCGCACGAAGAGCAAGTTTAAAGTTCAACCGAGTGATGCTTTACTCGACTGAACCGACATTTATCAGAGATTTGTGCATAATATCCAGTTAAAAATTACAGATTATCTACAGGCTCGATATTCAAGTAACTTTTACTTCCAGTGCGGACCGTAAAAACTCGTGTATCATTGTATCGTTAATGAAAATAAATAAATGCCACCTCCGAACAATTGAATGACAGCCTCGAGAGAGAGAAAACTATGACAAGCCCATTTTAATCCCAGTCTGGCTTCGACATCGAATCGGAGTGCTATTCACGGGTCCAATTTACATTTGATCTCTTCCGATTGTGAAACGGAATGAGGTGTATTTACTCGGCGTATCAGTTACCTCCATATAACAGAAGTAATCTAAAAAAACAGAAGAATGGTTAGCAGTAACAACCTTCTAGACAATCTTGCTTAAGCTGGATAGAATACGACATTTAATTAAGTTGAATATTTAATTAAATGTTGATCGTGGGGTGCTACCAAGTAACAGTTGTGCATTTCATGCTGAAGCACTTGAACAAACTAATCAACCCACGTTTCCTTGTGTTACGTTACATCAACACGTTAAGACAACAGTTGGAGCCACTTTAAACAAACAAAGTGGCCACTTGTCACGCTAATATTCATTGTGACAAATATCGCCCGCCTCTTCGCAATCCTCATGCGTCGTATACGCACGAATACTAAAATATTAGCAGTCTAATTTATTATAAATTAACTTGCTAAGAGGATTTGTGTAAAGAGATATACAGCGAGCGTATGATTATGCTTATGATTAACTGCGCCAAAATGGAAGTTAGATGTAAGTAAGTAGAAAGTAGTTAGAGTTTTCTATAGTTAACATTCTTTCGAATGATTTTGAGCCTCATGTGTTGAGGGAATCTAAATGCAATCTCTTTAAACAAAGAAACTGGTTGTAGTTCAACAGTTTGAGTAAATGCCTGGCGCATGTGACTGCGCAGGAGCATTACTGCTGTTTAAGCTTTGCTACAACCGGCGGTGAATTTGTCATTGCCGAAATGAGTTTTATTCACGGGATCAAACAAAGTCCGCTAGCTTTTGGCTAACATAGACCATGTGGTGCCCTCTCATTGATAGTTGTTTTCGATCAAAGTTTCCATGCGAGAAATTTAACTGCTGTATGGTTTTCATTGGAATAAACATTCAGTAATATTTGAACTGCTTATACTTTAATAAATAATTGGCAGTTTTTATGCAATTTGCTATAACGCTGTTTGATGGTTTATAAGACATTGTGGGGGGTGTATTACCGTCAATCCAGACCACCTCGTCATTTGCCTGAACCAATTTGGTGTAGCATCTACTGATCTTAAGGACAGCTGAACGATATGGCTTAATATTCCATAAGTTTTGAAATATTCTTTGATGCGGTATGTTTATCTGGTTGAGAGTGCCTGTTTTGCCTCCATATTAGCTAGTGCATTTCTCGTTCGTCGTTTTCACTAGTGCTTACAAGTTGCATAGCAAATTTTACACTCGTTTGATGGAGTTTCGTTCCGAGAAACAGCTGTTTAATAGTCATCAATCAAATACTCGTTTGCACTCAAGTAGATACCTTTTTGCGCTGGTGTTGAGATTAAGTTTTTATCTCCTGATCCTAGTGCTTGTGAAAAATCCAAGAACGTCCATACAAACACGTGTTGGTGTAACACTACGGGCTGTAGCTTCTGTAAATAATCACTTTAATCTTGGGATCACCAATACATTGTAGCCTAAATCTAGCTGCATCTTAGGAATCGTAACATCAACAATTTGGCTCGACACACTTTTGCATTCTACACGCCATATATTTCACTCAGTATAAAAGTAAACTTTCCTCTTAGGATCATAGCAGCATTGTCATTTTATATGCAGATAACCCTGTCTGTTAGAGTCAATCACTTCCTGGTCACCAGTGTGCGGCCAATAAATGCATTGTGATTATTAGACAATAGCGGGCTATACATCCTCGCCGATTTGACGTTCAACATGAACCCTGTGGTCATAATTTTTAATGGATCAACCACCTAGACAAAAGGGTTGTTAATCTACTAATCATGTCTGATGTGGTGTATGCTGACACAAATAATGGCTTAATTTAGTTAGCGGCCGCACTCGTGTTAGGGTTTTCATGCTCGTCATTCATCAACCGCATGCTGGAAGTACGGCTACTTGACCCCGACAGCGTGTTGGTTTAGTGTGGAGGATCTTAATAATGCACGTCGCTCTGAATGACTTTCCCTTTATAGGACGAGAACAGATGGTATATACCTACGTATGTGATGTTACGATAACTGTTACTACATAAACAGTTTAAAAGCACAGGCCAACTTACGAAATGTGGAAATCCATGCCATGCTGTTTGTCGTGAATGCAGCAGGTAAATTTTGCTCCAAAGAGCAACTTCGGTCTCTGATGGACTTTTTCTTGTCGGTATACAAAGACTATAAGCTCAGAAGCAGCGCAAACAGATTACGTCCATTGGTAAATAACCTGTGTCGACTGCGACGTCGATGTCAGCTCAAAACCACGTCACGAAACGGTGCAAACATCGCTAATCACCTCACACTAGACACTAAATTCAATAACATTTCGGCAGAGCAACTATCATCTTGTCCGGAATTAACTTCCATGTTATTCTCAGCTGAAAGCTGACTGTAAAGACGAAACTGATGTTATACAACGCATGCGTACTAAGCGCTTTAATAGTTTATGCCCGCGAAACTTGATCTTACACACAAGACATGAACACAAGCTAAATTCTGTCTGTTTTATCTTGAACGTATCGAGGATGGTAAAATTATCAGAAATTCGTTGTTATAGGCACTGTCGTATTTCAAAAGGTCGAATAAACAGTTAAGTAGTCAGCATATGTGCAACAATGCGTCTGCAAGTGACGTTAACGATCTTGCCAATAATTTCGACAGCAAAGCGTTAAATAGTTTATCCAAGTTGGGAGAGAATTTGATTCCGGCTGCTCAACGGACAGCACGGAAACACAGCGCAGATGGATCTCCTCTACATGGTACTGCATACACTTGGTCCAAAAGGTCTACTCAATGGTGAGTTGAAATCAAGAAATCGGCCATTGGGCGGTACAAAGACGTTTGCAAAGACACATGAAAGCTCTTGGAATTGGCCCCACGGGTTACGAAGAACTAGTTCTTGACCGCTCACATTGGAGGCATTGTGTCAAGCGTCGTATGCGAGCTGTGGATGAGCAGATACATTTCTTGGTAGCTAAACGCAGATAATGCCATTGGCGTGCAACTAACGCCGATTGACTAAATATTGCCTATCACTGTGAACACTGCGGTAGAGATTGTTCCTCCCGAATCGGACTGTTCAATCGTTCGAAAAGCTGTGGAGCCTGAAAATTCATGCGTTTGTGATGTACATTCATGGTCGAAATCGTCCGAATGAGGCCAACAATACCCATGTGAAGGTTGTGGGTCGATTGTTAGTCTTGCTGTTTGTCTCAATAAATGTTTCGCTTATTGAGGACAACGGGGAGGTTAATTTTTGGAACGTCTTCCGAATATTTGGTAGGAAACGAATAATTTAGATATATTATAGTAGTATTGTGTAAAAATCAATTAGTGTTCAATAACGCTTCGTGCGCATTCATCAATTCATAAATGTTTAACTATTCAGAACCATCGGATCCTAAGGCCAATGCATTTCTTCGGTTACATTAATACAAAGTGTTATATTTGGCTTGTGTTTCCGCAGTGAACAAGGTACTAGGCTGCAACAGTAATTATTCCGACTGTTGTCCTTACCCGTTTTACATTCGAGTATGTTAAGGAATAAAGGTTAAGTAGGTATTTCCAAATGTGTAACCACTGCGGAAATTATACCATGCGATTCTCGGAAGAGGACCATATTACACTGTTCACCAGTGCTGCACTGGGTTTCCGTTGGAATAAATCGGCAATTTATGTATTAAACAAGATGCTTTTTCAACATCAGGCATTCTAAGGTCAACAGCCCCACCCTAGTTTCACGAGTTTACTGACCTTTCGCCACGGCACAGCGACCTGTGTCGCCGTCAAGTTCAATACGGTCGAAAGTTGTTTCATTTATACTCTGATTTGTCACGCGTTAATGTCCGGCGAAACCATGATATAATCGGATATTTCGCAGTTTACTGAATGGATTGAGCCGATCGGATTTGAACTGATGGAAAATTTCGGTTACGAAAATTCCTTAACAACAACTAGCACTTAGATATTTGATATAAAAACAACAATTCAGAAACCCAATCTAAACATATATTTATCACTTTTGCATTGGTAACACCTCGGCGAAATTGATCTCGTTGTGCCCTGTTTGTTACTAGGACATCGCGACCACGCCCATCTACCTCAACCATAATCCGAGATTTGAACACAAACCAGTAAGAATCGAAACGCCGTGAATTCAGAGTGTGAATTCGGCCCTTGTATTAACTTTCATCCCCATAAATACTCAAGATTTAACACCATAGACCACGTGGTTGCTAGGGTTACGGCCATTAACGTTCAGTTTCCGTGTGATCATTGAGCATATTGTTGAATCGAAACTATTCATTTCCGGCAAGCTAATCTCGATCATTTTACGCGCTTGCTCAATTGTTCCTGTTGTTGAATTGCAGAATGCGGCGATCAATGTCAAACTTTTGTTAACTTTCAGGTTTCGTAGTATTTAGCCGAGAGACTTGCCCGGGGTCAGTAAAGCAAATTTTTGTTTTACTTTGGAACAGACCGAAATGTAACCACTAGATTTTCATTAGCTGACCGAACACTCATTTTGAAAGTTAAACGATATCCAAGCATTGTGATAACTCATGAATGATGCGATGTTGTAATGATTCCACCATGTTGTGGCTTTCATCCGGTAACCAATTGGTTGGCATTGCAGCGATAGATCCAATTGTTTTACCTTGAAGAAGTTACACTTGATTATTCACGAGCTCTAAACGCGATTGTCTTCATTTGCCTTAGGTATTGTCACAAGCAAAACGATCCATTGTTGGAGTGTTGACTGAAGCTTCTGGGGAACTAAGGTATGTCACCGAACTGTTGATTCAAACACGGTGGACAATTCCCCGGAATCGTTTCATGGAATACATTCCGATGATTCTGATGATAGTAATGTGACGTTCCAGTTATATCGATGGATCGAAAATCAAAGGGAAAATAAATCCATTTTAGTTCTGTATTCCCTTCAGAGAACTTCATCTCCATTCAAGCACGATAATGCACACAAGTGGTCAGGTTATGATGATCCACACGTCAAATGGACAGCAATGAAAAAATGTTAGATGCGGGTTGAAATCATTGAACTGTGAAGATTTATGTCGCCCGAGAAAGATCGGGTCGGGTAGTTTGAAAAATGAACTAAACTCGAAATTCCGAAAGACACGATTTTTGTTAAAATAACTGAAACGCATTCGGTGAGGCAGCTTCCATCATTTCGATTTTGGCGCATTTCATTTTAACGATGTGATTTAGCTAAATAATGTGTCAGAATAATCAATTCGCCTAAAAGGCGATTGTGTAAATTCTATCAGACTTAATAATTCGCGAATAATTTATCACACAATCTAATAAATTTTTCCACAATTATGGCAATGAAGTAAATGCGAACTTGGAATCGTAAATTCGACTGTCAATAATCGGATGCTTACCTATGGGTACCCGTAGTTAATGTCCAAGTAAGAATTTAGGGAGGCACAAAGTACCATTAACATTTGTTGAGTTTTAAGTTTGTTTTATTATAGGCAACCGTCAGTTAGGGTCGAAAATCGCAGAATTTTATTGCGATGATACGAGGAGCAATTTCACATAGCGCATCTCATAAGGCTGTATGACCTTCAGAATACACGAAAATTGATTGGGACGTTTACGCTATTTAAAAGACAATGTTTTGTTGTTTCCATTTGAAATATTCTCTGAGTGATATCTTAAACAGTTAAATTCATCGGGTTCAAGGGTCGGTTCAGCCATTACATGCCATGCATTCATTGAGCCTTCATAGTGAAAGCAGCAAAATGTTGATGCTCTTCCACCGCTGAATAATTTTGATGCGCCGAATAACTAACGAGTTGTCTTGGACCTACTGCAGATAGCTCCATTTTGCGGTAAAAAAACGCAAAACATCATGGACTGATTTATGAGTTATTCTACTTGATTACAATTCTGTCACTTAAAATTCGAATCGGAGTTGAATGATTATTTTTTTCACATGTTAATAAGTTGACGACTCTTAGAATCTCGGGCGATACTTTCAGATTAATGATGAGATAGAGATGAGATTAAGATAGTTAAATGTCAGCTATTCCGCTACATTGAAGAAAGTGTGGTCAATGTATCGATGTATCATTGATTGTTGCCATGTTTTTCTTCGAGAAGTCATCGGACGAATATTTTGTGACAATTTCTCAAACATAAAAGGATAATTTGACAATATTCTGGCGCTTTCACTTGTATTCTGAAATTCTATCGAAATGCGATGACCTTGCTGATAAAAGTATATTCCGATGCGCCAAATGGGTTTCCCTGTTTAGACTATACAGTTTAACACCACCTTATATTTAAGGATTCAATGCATCGCACGTCGGAATTTGGGATCAACACGAGATTAACAGCATCGAAGCGATTAGAAATGTGTAGGACTGGTTCTATGTAGTGGGGTTCTATCCAAAACCGAAATTTAAATTGCCGCACATTTAAATTCTTTTGAATTCTTTGAAATATTTTATGGTATAACTTGGTCACAGTATACACTTTTTATTCCCTTATTCAACCAACTTGGAAGCAATTTTTAGTAATGCTATTTATCACAAGCAACTTTGATCGGAACACCAATGTAGGTTGATTTCCCAGGTCAATCTCAAAACAGAATTCTCATTACTCATAGGCTAGCTGTTGGGGTGATCAAATGCGGAATATCTGTTTTCTTGAACGGAAGCAGAAAGGATGATATCCCGTTTAAGCGCAACACACAAACACTTGAAATTTGAGCCTCAATGCGGACAATTTGTGATGGACCATCAATGATGACTGCAAAGCAGTTGAAATAACAAAGACTGGAACGAATGCGGTGATCAAGGTTGATGGGGCGGATATCTCAACAATCTGACGTTCGGTTCAGCAGCGGATAAGGATTAACGTTAATAACACCTATTGTGCACATACAATACGTAAGCAGCAGGTCAGCGGAAGTTGTTCGCAACCGCACACAAAATAAACAATTTAGGGATTCACACAGCGTTTAGGGGGGTGACCAATTGTCTTGATCTAGCCTATCTGACAGAACTCAGATTTGGTCTAGAAAATGTCATTTAAACCTGAACCCTGTTCGTACCGACACCCTTAGTCTGACGAAGCTTCTGTGTTTAGAAACGAATCGTTACCAGAAACTTGCTCTAACCGATTCATTGCAAACTTTCTTTTCACGATCAATGATGACTGTTCCTCTCAGTAATGCCAGCATAAATGTTTTTGATTTGCCTGTCATCTTACAGCCATTCCAAAATATACGATCACAAATCACAGCGATTTCTTCAAGTGACGACAAAAGTCACGAGATAGAAATTGGGAAATATGTCACACTAAATTTGAATATTAACTGTGATTAAGTGATATAAAACGTGAGATATGTGCATATGAATCGTGAAGTTATGGAATTTGGTTTAATATTATTCGCGAAAATTAATTTACGCTCATTTTTAAATATTCTCGCAAAAGCTAAATGAACAACATGCAAATACAAATGTATTTTACAATAAATATTCGGCGATAAATTTGAAGAAAATATTCTACAGTATGCCAATCTTTTATACTAATCGCCAAGTTTCACTACTCCTTGTTGTGGTATCCGTACATTGCTCGACCTCACGCATTTCCCTCCCACCGTTTACTTGTCACGTATGACAGTGTCAAAGTCACGTTTCGGAAACTCGGATTCAAGCATCATGTACGTACACGTCAAAAAATATTCCTGAGAAAATGGCTAGAGGCACGTAGCTTTTCAGTTTTCAGTACCATTACCAAAACGCATGCGAACGCTTTGATCCAGAGGTCATGGTATGATTGATTGTCCACCAAAGCTTTCTGATTTAGAGTCAATGAAGTAGGCAACGAATCGGTGAAAAAGCGATGCAAATTTGGCTTACAAATTTTTAATCGGTGTTTAAAGTCGTTTTTCTTGAACGTTGCTGTCCCCTTGGAAAAATTCAAGTCTCTAAACATGTGTGTCCGTGAAGTAATTTTGCTAATATACGCAACCGGCATCTAGATTCAAGGCATTGTATAGCAAACCCATTTTGTGTAAAACACACGTGTTATTCTCATGTAGGTGACATTTGTGATATAATGTTCATTGAAATAAAAAAACTGTGAGACAACACTAAATAAATGTTTTGACTTACAATACTAAAATGAGTTTTGCAGTTTTATTTCGAAAGATTTTTATATGGTAAACAAGTTGCGCATGCATGCCACTGTTGGATAGGGTTGGTCGTACCACCCTCATCGCTTATATTAACACATGTGAAGCACACATAAAAACCAAGACATCATATTCAATTAACGATAAAGTTTTAGACAAACATCTCACATATATCAATGCTTGGTATATATCAGTAATGTTCCTTTATAACTTTGCTGGCGTCGCTTCCAGCAGCACGCACATTCACAGAACGTATTGTTCTGATATATAAAATGAGAATTAAATGGATGGAAAACACCGCTCATCACGAATGTCATTTAGCTACCAGTTGAATAATGAATGGCCTTCAATTAATTTTTAGCATTTTTTCTCACAAAACGCACTCCTTTGCTTCTGTGTCAAAGTAATTCGCTTTTCCATGGGGCAAAATACCGACTAATGATGCCCGGGGTTGATAATATTAGCTTGATTCCAGCAGACATATTAGTTCTGGTGTTTATAAAACAAGGTTGGAAGTCACTTGTTTATCGGATTAAAAACCGAGTTGACAGCAGTGAACTTTTGACGGAGTTGTTCGTTAGTTCTCTGCCGTTTACTGAATTCAAATGCAGAAAAATCCTCATTATGTTTGCATGAATGTTATATGATATCGTGACTACCGTTTGATACGAACCTAGCACAAACAACACAGAAGTGTTAACACGAAGGTTACCCTGTATCAAACTTTCTAGCTCTAGCGTGGCGTAAATTTCGTGCATACCATTTCTCGAACGTGCTAGCTGTATTAATAATCAAAAAACATAAAATCACAGTTGAATTATGGTGGCAAATGTTACAATATACATGTTGGACCTTACTTGTATCCGATTGCGGGTATATACCCTTTGGTGACCCAGTGTAACTTCTCATTCTGACAAAACATCTCTACCTGCATGTTTGTATCATGGTTGTAACGTTAGTGTGGGTATTACTGGCCGAACTCGGTTAACCCCAACGTTTCACGGCATTGATGTTTGAAACATGTTGACATGACCTCACGGCTGATACGAAAACCCGCAACACTTTGATTACACGTGTTGTACACAATGTTATGATACGGTTTCGAATGAAAAGCAAAGGCAGAGTATTATCACTAATAAATTGTTTTAAAGCGTATGATGCGTGTATCATTTACTGGAGAATTGTCATTTTGTTAAAATTCTAATACAGTCAACTCGGCTGAAACAATCTCATCATGCATGCACAATGAAAGTCTATGCTAATATGGTTTTATGAACTCCACACAAATACATTGAAAATAGAACCGGGAAGGTTTTCTCGAGTAAAGCTGTACGAATGCGCAGAATATTTCAAGTGTTTTTCCTTTTTAATTTTTCCGCGTTATCGACGTTTGTGATTGTAGAAATATCAGTCTCGAGGGTTAAAAAGCCATCGCGAATATTGAAGCTAATTTATGTATGGAATTTTCGTTTGGTCCGTTACGAAGATGAAATTACGTTTCTAGATGACAAATCTTTTGAACATAGCCTGCGAGTTGTTACTATGCAACAGATGTTGCCCATTTCACGCTGAAACACTTGAACAAACTAATCAACCCAAGTTCCCTCGTGTTACGTTACATCAACACGTTCAGACAACAGTTGGAGCCACTTTAAACAAACAAAGTGGCCACTTGTCACGCTAATATTCATTGTGACAAACTTTGCCCACAGCGAAACAGGTATTTTTTTAATCGTTGAGTATAGTAATTAGTTTTTTCGTTAACTCGCTTCGGGCTATATAAATATGATTGAAATAGACGGGAATGCATGGTTAAACATGAACATCTTACTCACTTGATATTTAGATAAATACGATGGTGGATAAACATGTATGCGACATCATGTAAATGATAATTTGTTTGCAATCCGCCAGTTTCTAATGAGCAGATGAAAACCTCTGACTTTGTTACCACGAATCGAGTTAATTTGTAAAGCTTCATACTTTACGCATTGTCGGTGTTTTTCCCTTAATATTCGGCACCTGTTTACACAATTTTGCTAACAACTTCGGGTTAGTAATTTTCCAAAATGCGCAACCTGGCGCGATTCAACTAATTCCCGTGGCCACAACAGCACTGAATGTCCGTATAATGTGCATTCTCCATTTGAGTTGCATTTCAGTCAAGCATAAATTTCTACTCAATGTTTCCGTAACAAAGATCGTTTTTTCAATCTAACTTTGCGACATAGATTGTATTCGTCACAGTCACTGCAATTTGGTGCCTCTCACGATTACAGGCAGAAATCCGATAAAAACGAACTCTTTGAATATTTCATATTTACCTCAGTACGAGGTTTGATGAAATTTATCCAAATGCATCTAAACAATCGAACTAGCGTTAGCTTGATGCAAATATACACTTAACCTTTAAAAATAATTATCTCTCACCAATTTTACATACTCATTTTTGCTAGACATACAATGATATTGTAACTTATTAATGTCAGTCCACATTCGGTCATTTACTGTATACGCGCTGACGTTTTACATGCATCTGTGGTCATGATTTTAATGGATCACTGTTGAACCATCTGGACAATATAATGATCGGCTAACCCCGACCGATCGCATGCATGTGGCGTGATGGCCTGCACATATAATGGCTTAATTTGGCGAGGATTCGCAAACTTGTCATCCACACACATGGTGTTGGGAGCACAGCTTCCTGTCATCACGGTTGAATCAATTCAGCGGGGAGGAGCTAATAAATATAATCTTGGTCTGAACGTAAACTTTGGGATTATATCAGTGTGATTCACGTGACAAGGTCGGGAGTGTTGGGATGATCAGTAGCGCACGAACTAGCCATTGTATTCTGTCACGAATATTTTGTCACCTAATATACAAATAAGATCTCTAGACCAGCGACTGGTTGGTCTGTTATGATTGACTAAAAATTCCTACTTGCTATTTCAAATAATTCCATTATGTGCAAGCATATTGATAATTTTGCAACGATGTGAGCATATTATTAATTTCTTTATAATAGCATTATTTTTTTGTAAAATTCATTTTCATTTCGACTGCAATTCTTGTTTCATATAAATGTACATGCCACATTTGTATCTCGATGTAGCGGTAATTATCCACAGAAACATGAATCAATGGCGAAGAATAAGTACGTATCTGCTATTATAGCGTAAAACAGGCTTATGCTCAAACTGACTTAAGAATATGGTTTCCATTTGAAGTTGTCTGTTTAATAGAGATTCGATCCCTCGTAGGATAAATGGATACATTTTCAAACGCTTGAAAGTAGACGTAATAGATTGTCAGAATACTTTCCTCTGTAAAGAGATAGCTTTGACAAGCCCAATGATCGTGTAACTGCATTATGTGATTAAAGTCAATAGCTATAACGAACACAATGTGTGGTCTTTAAGTTCAATGCTGCCGTGAAATTACATTCTTTCATTGCGGCAAGCCTCTTGGGAATTTATTGAGTGATCATACTGTTTCATGGAATCTCTACGATATGCGTGTTTACAATTTGTTGAATAAATAATGCGGTTTATTATGGGATTGATCATAATGCAATTTTAGATTCAGATTTAATTACGGTGACCCTGAATGCCCCATTTCTGTCTAATTTACGAGTTTACTGACCTTCGGCCACAGCACAATGGCCTATACCCATGTCATTTTCAGCGAGGCTATTCTTTGTTTTATTTATGTTCTGACCGTTTACGCTTCATTGACCACCGATCCTAAGACATAAGGGGTTGTTTTGTTTGGCGAATGAGCCAAAAATGCAAAGTCAAGCGAATGAAAAAATATATCTAAATGACCATGAAAACTTGTTTTAATGTAAGCAGATCACAATTTATAATGCCGCTTGAAACGTGGATTCATAATTTATACAATGATCCATTTGGTACAAAAACAAAATTGATTTCCCTATGCTTTTTGTCAATTGGACATCGCAACCCCGACCATCACAAAACTCATAATCTGATGGCTAATGAAAAACCAGTAATTATCGAAATGCCATGAAATGACAAAAAAATTCGAACATTATGCATCCATTAACAAATCACCAATAAAACAAGCCTAACCATAGCTTTCCCATATATTCGCTTCGATATATTTATCTGATGCAATCAAATGCCAGTAATGTTTAAAACCACATACCTTAAACAGATATTGCGATAATAAGATGTTACATCTAAATTATCATTCTCACTAGTTCTATCTTCCGCGAAAACGTCTTGTTACCAATTTAAAAAAAACAGTTCTTATCTTATGATTGACTTACTAATCTCACAGACACCTCCCACTCACTCCAATAACTTTCCTCTCATTCACATCAGGATATTTCTGTCAAAAGAGTGGGGTCGTAGGATGAACAATGAACCAATTATCTCGTTAATATTTTGTTTGTGTTATATTTTCTTATAACCTTGTAATTTTATACTGATTTTGATAAAATTAACGTAAAGCTGGAATTCCGATTTTGATATAAATCTTTTTCATTCTGAAAATGTGTTTGTCATAATTTCCAGACATTGATAGAAGCTTTGTGCTCGTTACGGGAATATTGTCTTAAATAGCTGCAAACCTGCAGATGACCATATTCAAGCCGATCGTTGGTTGGGGTTTTGGCAAATATTGGAAATGGAAATATTGCAACTCATGTTGTAGAAATTGTATCAGATACCTGGATCTACTTATACGATTAACGATATATCCTTCCCACCAGCTGCTTCACAGCGATTGCAATACAACTTGTTTGAATCCGTGGAATCGAGTAAACGCTCGCATAGAAAGTAAAATCATTCTGCAACTGCATAACAATAGAACAATTAAGTTGTGGTGCTGAATTTTTTATCAATTAGGTTGATCTTCATAAGATATTTTGTTATAATAGATTCATTACAAACGAACGGAGTGCATGGTGATTTCTATTGCAATTGATGAATTTGCTTGTGTCCATTGTCAATCCCTAATGTCAGAAATCGTTTTCAATACTACATGGCAACTAAAAATCCGTGACGATATTGTACACTATTGATCAGATGTCAAGACTACCGTTGATTGCAGCACGCAATTCGCTGATCAACTTAACAGCAATCTGTTACTTGGTCCACATTGTTCACACAAAATACATACAAGGACTGATGTGGCTGTAACAATGAGACTCATACAGAAATCGCAGAATAATAGCGTGAGAACGGTTAATATCCACTCTCATTTTAGAGTGATAATTATACCCACATACCGCTGCCAGATTGGAAACGCTAGCTGATGTGACTACGATTAGCGTTTCACATTATGTAACATGTCCAAGTGTTTTCGGACTGCTTTGTGCCCGTGTGTGATTTCTGTGGTTTTCAAAGTTAATCGCCAGCATATCACCCACGAGGCAAAAGACATATTCAAAGTTTACAGCAATTAAATCAACCTCATCCAACCGAGGGGATATATAATTCATTCAAAATCTGAGCCAGAGGAGCAAATATAAAATGGTCTAAACTCCAGCTCGAATTGGACAAGTAATTTCTTAATTACAAATGCGTAGAAATAATTGTTTCAAACTCTTTAACAGTGAAATCCATGTACAATTATTTTCACGCTGTTTGGGGTCTTACAATAGTCGCTAACACGTTCTCCCTCATCGCGTTGTTAGAGTCCGTTGGGCTGTCAAATTTTACCGGTTCCTTTAACAAGAAGCGTTAAACGCAATATGATTTCACACCTTGGACAATATGCAACGCTCCAACTGTTTTTATCAAGAATTCTTAATGAGCCGAATAACTTCGCATTGTATGATTCCAAGTTCATGATGAAACATCAGTAGGGATGTGTGGGGTCAGCAAATCAACCCTTTTATAATTAGCTAAAACAGCTGCCTTAATCCTAGGTCCTTTGTAAAACGTGGCCCCGTATGTTTATTATTTACCAGGGCATTCGAATTGTCCACCGGTTAACGCCGTGCGCAAATTTTGCTCGCACATCTATTGGGCGAATTCTTTTTCAAAACAACATGTCTGCCATCTGGATATTTTCTTGCCACCTACTCGATAATCATTTTATTTGTTCATGATGTAACGATAACTATAACCACTAATTATTGCAAGATGAACTCTTGAATACAGCGCAATAGAACCTGGCTCTCATTTTTCAGTTAAACATCTTATACTACCTCAAATATTTGAATGCTCACTTCAAGTCTGTAGGTAGGCTACAAGCACTCTTACCGAATCCCGGCAAATCTCGATTCGCTAACTTGTAACCGCCGTGTTCCCTTTCGAACCCTCAGTTCCGAACTCCTAATCCGTTTACTAATCCGCCGAAACTTTTATTTGTGACGATTTGTGGTGAATTCTCCGTTGTTTTGATTTGGGCAGAAAATTAATGAGGAGCGTGAATGTGACTGCGCCTATAGTTCAACTGGTTGCACTAACTATCGGGCTGCTTCGATTTCATCGCGAATTGGGAGCGATCGTTCATACATTACGGAATCAGTTCTACAAAGTAATCCAATAAATGGATCCTAACGGCTTTATTAGCCTGATCTTGATAGTCATGAGATTCAGCTTGTAAAAGGTAGAACGAATTTCGAAAACATTCTATCAACGAACATCCCCTCCCAATTGATTTTCGATTGATCTATTCATTCAATGATGTAAGGTATTTGGCATCTTTTATAATAAACCAGTTTGGACTGAAGCATCACTTCTAAACCATGGCGATCTATATATAATTATTCAGTCATCGTTTATCATCGAATTCGATTTTACACAGCAGCCGCAGATGTTTAAGTCATACATTTCATTTCGTCTTGACCTCAATATGCAAACTGGACTCGCATTAAAAATGAAAATGTTCGACACCGATCGGGAATCATATTCATGCAACTGGGTTGATTCCAGAAACGTAGCACTGGCCAAAATGGTTTCGCGAATAGGGGAACAAGAGGCAAATTCGGAGTCATCTTGACTGAGGCAAACAACTGAAGTCCTATCACCTGGGGTGTCATTAGCAAATAGAATATGATCTGGCTAGTATTAGATGTATCAAATTATTGTGAATACATGCAATTTGCTTGAACCTTGGGATATCGCGGCAAGTGATGGACACTTACGTCCCCGGATCCAACGCTACATTCTGTTGTATCATACACCCGCTACTCGTTTACTCCGGATCAGCACATCATCAATTGTACATCAACTGATGATATCAAACGATAAAAGTGAGATCTTCGCTGAGCTCAGCGCGAATTCGGCATTATGATCTTTAAAAGAGTCATTCATCTTGACGTTAAATTCTTGATACACTTGGTGAACATTATTTGTGCCTTCGTATTAAGAAAGAAAGAAAATAAAAATCAACATTTGTTGGTTTACACGAATTTTTAGAGAATCAAATTAATTTATTCACCATCAATTGATGCATGTGTAAAATATTCATCGTTAAAATGTTCAAATAGACCTAAATACTATTGTACATTTGAGTAATCGAGGTTGCGCTGATCTTTTGACCAGGACAACGCTTATCAAACCTGTATGATGTGTGTTCATGTAAATTCGGTCACATAACACTGAGAGCATTTTTCTTCGAACCAATTCGACCACCGATCAATCGGATAATTTTATGCCCTGTGAACCATGTTGTCGTACAATTCACACAGCCAAACTCGGAAAATGATTTCTCTTCGTGTGAGCTCGAATGTTTTCCTGCCTTATGTAACCGGCCGTTAAACAATCGGTTCTTGGATTTTGAGTTCATAGCTGTAACATTCTAGGCGAACATGTGTTTAAAAAACGATGATCATAGTGTAATCATCCTTTAGGTCATTCCAAACTGTGAACTATTGATGACATAATCAGTCTAACAGTCTATGTGTAACTTGAATGTTCACACCTCGAAACATTGGCAGACGCATGACTGTAACAACTATCAATTCATACCCGCATAAATCACTAATGACGGGTGATATTTTGTTTTTAACCCGAAGCGACAATGTTTATGTTATCATAATTTCCATCACTTGATATCTAATATCCTACTCTTGGCATTTTCATGTATTCCATCCGCATTAACCTATTCTAATGATCCTTGTAATTAAGGTGACTTTCGTTCATCTATAAGTGAAAGATGGACAGAGAACGGCTAGACTCACATTCAGCAGATAGGATGTACGTCTAAGGAAGATCATTTCATGGATCAATCGCCTGGAATTCACTTACGTCAAAACTGTGTTATCATTTCCCTTTCGAGTTCTTGATGCAAATCCAAACCATTTATGGAATATCAGTGTAATAGCATAGATGATACAAGTTCGACATTTAGCTAACGTGCCTAGGCGAGTGCTAGCCAATCGATGAATCGTAAAGCATTTTATCGACTGGACAGAATCTAACAGTTTCTTGGCAACATCGTTGCTCAGCGGCTGAGTGAGCTAAATATCCAGCAAGTTTTCACATGTTTCTATGCAAATTGGCAAATTCATTTAGAATCAGGTAGCTTGTAAAACCAGGTTTATTTCTCATCGATGTAAAAACAAATGTATGATAAGGAACGTGTGGAGATTCCCAACGGTGGGGAGTGGCGGATTTCTCACAACCATGTGTCAATCGCATTTTGAACCTCATCTTGGCACTCGTGTCACTTGCTATTGATTTGCAGATTGGTCACGTCCCCCATAGAGAACTCATTGTCGTACCGATAGGTTTGATTAGGCCCCGAATACACAAAATGATGACCAGGTGCGGGCTATCTTCAGATAAAACCTATACTCCGGTTCTAACTGTTTCATCAAATGGGAGAATTCTAAACCCGTTGTTTCCAGTGAGGAAGCAGCGATCATCCTACGTCTCATGAACCGCGGGATAATATACGTCGAGTAAGTTCTATTTATTTCTTATTGCTCTTCCAAATTCACTTCCGAATGACCGTCAACACTACAGCTCTGCTAGATAATAAAACGCTCAAATAATATAAAAATCTCATGTATTATTATGCACCTATTGCTGTGCTTAATTGGCTAGCGCCACAAATTATTAATCGCGATGTTTTCTGATTTCAGTTGAAAAAGCAAAACACTGGGCGGCGGCGTCGGGCAAGGATTCCCGAAAAGATAAATAAGCTGTACACCATAGCCACGCGCATGGTCTGCTTAGAGATGAATGAAATTGTATCATAGATGACAGCAATTTTCATCGACAATACGTATAGATGCTTTACTGTCCTGCAATCACCAAAGATTTCCGATTGTAGAAATAAGGAGGCTAGGAGATTCGAGAGTATACAATGATACAATGATAAAGTGAATAAAACTGGGTATATATGCCTACACCGGTGATCCATACTATTTACAACCAACTCGAGGAAATGTGAAGAATAACATCGACGAAGCAGATTCCTTGTGACCTGCAATTTATTGCTTCATAACACGCTTTCGCAACAGAAGTCGGTCATTCTGTAAAAGTATACTTATGCACCTGACAAAAGATTGATAGGAGTTTTATTGCTTAAAATATGGTCAGTATAAATCGATTGATACTAAATACACCATAATTTTCATTGCAGCCCCCCGTTGCAGAGTAATCATCAATTTTGAACATCTGTGTCATTGTGCTCTAGGGCATCTTGAATATCACAAAAAATGATGCAAATAAGGGCTGCCAAATACTATGGAAATTCATGCATTCGAATTACTATTAGGCAGAGCATTGTGATCGGTCTTGGTTAATTTTTATTATGTGCTACCATGATGGTATACGGCGCGTGCGTACTAAATGCTTTACTGTATGGCAGTGAAACCTGGACCACCCACGCAAGATACGAATGGAAGCTGAATGCTTTCCATCTACGAAGCATCCGTCGTATCTTGAACATATCGTGGATGGACAGAGTGACTAATGCGGAAGTGCTTTCAAAAGCTGGTCTACAAAGCATGTTCGCCCTATTGAAACAGCACCGCCTGCGGTGGCTTCGTCATGTCTACAGAATGGAAAATGGTCGTATTCCGAAAGATCTACTCTATGGTGAGTTGCAACTAGGAAGTTGACCATTAGGCAGACCGCACTTGCGGTACAAAGACGTTTGCAAAAGAGATATGAAAGCTCTTGGCATTGACCCAAGAAGAACCTGCTCTTCAACGCTCACATTGGAGGACGTGTAAAGCGTCGTCTGCAAGCTGGGGAGGAGCAGATACAGCTGTTGGCTGCTGAACGCAGATCACCCTACCGGCGTGCAACTGACGCCCTTCAACCGAGTTCTGATCATCGTTGCAATCGTTGTGGGAGAGATTGTTCCTGCCGAATCGGACTGGTTAGTCATTCACAAAGCTGCAGAACATGAAAATTCACGCGACTCTGATGTACATCAATGGTTAACTTTGACAAGGTGGCCAACAACAACAACCCTGATCTTCCAGCTTTCGGATTTCCGTGCGAGATTGCAACAAATAAGCGAGGAACTTTCAGGCAAGACTAATGAAGGGTGATTCAATACATTCACGCCGCATCATGCGAACTCCAGCAGCACCAGTCACGATAATGGCAGTGACCGTGGTAAATTGATGCGACATGATAGCAAAAAGGAAGCTGCATTTGTCGTATTGAACGAGATAAAATTCACACAAATAAAAGTGGGTTGGATGAAGCAACCCATCTCTGTTTATCCGATAGCGGAGTCTGCATTATTGAAGAGAACCTAGAGGCTTGGATGCCATCGGCCCAATGTGTGTTTTCAGTATGCTCTGGCTAGTTGGATACATTCAATGATGGATCCTTTGAGCGCCGATCGAGACCCATAAACCCGGGACATCGAATTCCTTTTTATCTTTCTTTATCAACAATGCAATTGACGTCCATTATTCCAGTCTACAGTGTTCAAGCCAATCCAGGTTCACTTTGGACAGTGAGAAACAAAATGAACTTTGGAGACCCTATTTGTGATGATAAATTCGTGTTTCAACGATATTCATCTCGGTTATCCAGCAAGTGGTGATACATAGAAGTACGAACATTTACTTTGACACATCACATTTTCTTTTCTGATTATTTTATTGTGAACAATGATTTATCAACTTCAAGCAATGAAATTATTCAACCGATGCAAATATATTTAGGAAATTAGTAAAAAAAAGAATCAGTTGTCAAAAATGAGGAACCAAGGGAATTTTAGATTCACGTGACATGCTTTTAATTACACAGTCATTAACTTAACTTTATATCCTTGTTTTAAGAACAACAATGACTTATTTAACTTCTAATACGTCTTCAACTGGATTGTAGCTTCATAGCGTTACACCGCGCTTGAACTTACTTATTCGCTAACGATTAACCCGTGATCTGTTATCGTCTCGACTAAGACCCTTGAGATTTCAGGAAAGATGGTTCAAAATTATTAGCAATATTTGGAGCAATGCGGGCGTAGGAATCTTGTTTAAGGTTTACATAAAAAACACGTGCGACTAAACATTACAGCTGATGCGCAATTTTAAAGACATTACTTAATGACCGGTCAACTTTGGAGGCATCAATACAAACGTCAAAGAGATATTTACGAATCTTTTTTAAAAGAGTGAGTTATATAATTGGGTTTATTACTGTGCACGAAATTTTCGTGTCGGGTACAAAAACAAATTTGTTTCCACTTCCCTACAAGAATTATGCATTCAAAAATACATTAGTAGTAAAAATGTGTAATTTAGGACTATTTAAATCCCTATCCGCGAAAGTTTATTCGTATTTTTAACGTTTAAATCATTACATTGCTAGCTCTGATGGCATATGAGAATCTCTTTGTTCAATAAAGACCATGTTAATCCGGTATTAAATCCATGGTTGTGAACAATGAAGGCTATTTACTAAACAATACTTCAACTCGGTTATGTTTGTAGTTCGTCCAACTGCTTGATTGATGTAGGCCCAGTGGTGACAATCGTTGCACTTGTGCAAACATTGCTACATCGCATGTGACAAACAGCAGCATTCTTACATACATTAGCAGAGATGAGTTACACTTTGCTTAGAAATCACTTAAGTAATGTGACTGTATGATCCGAAGTACCGTCAGCCGGATGACGTAAGTGGAATTTCTGACAGAATTTCGAAAAATGCATGATTGTTCTTCGATTTTGTGAATCCAAATCAACCTCAAATTTCTATAACTTAAACATCTCCTTTAACGGATTGAGTTTACTTAAAACTTGCTGTTAACGAACATGCTGACTATCAAATGGATTTGTTAAACGAGTATCCCCAAGCTGCACGGGTTAAAATCAAATGGTTAGTTCAGCAATTGATGAAATCTCCATCTTTATATTGAGTTTAAGGGTACACAGTAAATAAAAGGGGAGTGTAAACACTGATTACATTTCAAGTGTGACAGCCAGCTGCGTACCGGAATAAATTAACATAAACAGTTTAAAATACTGTGACAGTCTCAACATTCGGAGTCCCCGTGTCATTCCTTCAATCAAAGGGTGTTGTGTGACAATGTAAATTAAGGCACCACTAATGCAATTACATCAAAGGGACCTTTGAAGATTCTGGTCTAGTGACCACGGATTTGTCAGCAGATGCTTCTGACACAAATTGCGGCTATTAATTTAGAAGAAACTTGATCTATATAGCAGAATCTTTTTTCTTTCTGTTACTCGCCATCGTGAACAATCCGAAGATAATTTTGAAACGGTTTCCATTCTGCTAACCAAATGGTCATTTTTAATGTCAACGACAGTTTGAGACGTAACTTGATGCGTATCAAACTTCTCTACCGCGTACTTCTCTACATCTTCTCTCACGTTTCAGATTTTTAAATCCGTTTCTCAATTAAGATGAAGTCCCGTGAATATAACGCACATTATTTAATGAGCATTGCTAGCATTTGCTGACTGCATAGTCTTCTGGTATGTATTCAATTATCAGTTGAAGAATTACCATCTCATTTCGTTGAAAATATGGTAAATGTAGAATTTTGGTTGTCATATTGACTCATGTTTGCGCTCAGCATGAATACACATACAGCTACCTGGCAAACATCCATTTCCAGAACCACCTTATTGATAAATATATCAGCAGGAAATATAAGTTTGTGGGGACATGTCCAGTTTGAATATTGTAATTGTTGTAGAAAGCAACATCGCGATAGTCCAAACAACGACAGATATTACTCACCACAATCTGTCGTAACATAACAGCCATTGAAAGTTCTCGTTACTCCACTATGTGCTTTCAAACATCGAAATATTGTGATTCTACTATGCGCCAGAAAATTTCTCGCATTCGCTTTTCAATTATCAAAGACACCGCATCGATTTGCCTCAGTAATGTGACCACGTGAATTGCCACAGCAAGACTAAAACTCGGAAGAAGTGTGTTAAATTCGGTTACATTTCATTGGAGATCTTTGAACTGGAAAACATTGGCGTATAACCATGCCTAGTTCGCCGAATGATATTTTGCTCCACGGTCGTCTAAACAATGAGAGCAAAATGATATCTCATAAATTATATCCGAACCCAGGAAACAAAATGTACACTTATGAAGAAAATTCAATAATCGCCTAAAATTAATAGTTGTATTTCCACAATTAAGCAACAGTATCAAATAATCGAGTCTTCACGTCAACTGACCGCGGATTAGCTGACCACATCGCCCGGAGTAATTAAAGTTTCGATTCAACAATCCGCTCAATGATCACATGGTAACCGACGCTTATTGCTATTAAGCCTAGCAACCACGTGGGCTATGGGGTTGAATCTGGGGAGGTTACGGGATGAAAGTTAAGACAAGAGCCCAATTCACACGTAGCATTCACGGTATTTCGATCCTTACTGGTTTGTGATCACCTCTCCGATTATAGGTTGTAAGATGGGCGGGGTTGTGACGTCTTAGAGACAAGAAGCATATGGCGAGATCAATTTATTTTGTATCCAACGAATCATTGTAAATAGTATAAATCAGCGTTTCAAGCAGCATTACAATCTGTGATCTCGTTACAAATAAATAAACATTATTCATTATAACGTAAAATCATAGATCCCCGATCCGTTATGAAAACAGTCTTGCTTATCAATGAAGCGTAACCATTCAGAGCATAAATTAAACAAATATTGATCACACTGAAAACGACGAAACAAAATATCTGTTTGATAAAAGCGTGTACATACGCTTGTTATTGTTCCTTTGGACTACATGTGACTGAATTCGAGGCTTTTAGACATCTAAACTAGTTTGTTGTAAAACGTGAAACAGAAATTTTTAATGTAATTTGGACCACACTTTAAATATCCCTAGAGTTGTTCGTCTACAAGTTGCCCTGTTAGATTGACCGTTCGGATCTGTCAAAAACAAGGCTATCAGTAACAAATGGAAGATCGGATAGCCCAAAATGAGAAAATCTTGTAAGTTCATTAAGGTTTCGCTGTTCTGACAATGTAGCTAGCGTTGATTGTTTGGAAACGACGCCTATTATAATGAAGGGGCATGGTTTGCTTGTTTTATTGTTTATCGAACACGCAAGTGGTCGCCTATGGTCGCCAATCATACCAAACCTACCCCTGTCTGGGTTTCTGATCTTATTCATCTTGTAGGGGCGTTACGTGTAGGCGACAAAATATTCCTCACTGGGTTTGATTGCCGTCTAGGGGATGCTCGTGCGCTACTGAGGATCAGAACTCCCACCCGCATTGCCAACTGAGACACTTTTACAAAGTTCAGATAATTTTCAGTTTCTTAGCTCCAAGGTACCAGGAAGCCGTTATCCCAACACCGTGTGTGGATGTGGATGACAAGCGAGGGAACAATAAGCCATGCGCGACCCCTAATCTCGAATTAAGCCATTATCTTGGCAAACCAACACGCAGCACCCAGACGTGGTTGACCGATCAGTATTTTGTCTACATGGTTGAACGGTGGTCCATCAAAAATTATGACCACAGGATACACGTTGAACGTCAACTTGGAAACGGTGACAGACTTACTATTCTCTATCAACGGTCTTGTTGGTGGCATATAGTTGGCTGAAAAGTGATTTTTCTTTATTACCTGGAACCTTATAAAAGTTTAACCTATGGTGGACACGTATATGACGTTCGAAAGCGCACACCATACGATAATTTGGATAATTAGGAGTGATTATTTAAGCCATGTCGTTACATTCGATGTGGTCACCCGTTTCACCGTTTGCAATCTCAATCCTCGTGTGAAATGATAGATGGAGAGCTGAGCTACGGGGAAGCAGAAGGGAAGAATGGTAAATAAATACAAGTAGAACCATACTGCGTGTTGCGACAGATTCACGCAGCGCGCTACTATTGAAAACCACTCTCACAGATTTTGTTCAAAGTAGTTGCGATAAGGACTTGTAGTTTTGTATTTTACAGGTAACATATTACTAAATTGGCAGTCACAGATTTGATTAGGACTGTCTAAACGTTGCAGTATCACTACCGTTATTGAGTTCTTAAATTTCTATCGAGAATTCGGTCAATCGAAGCATCAAATGAAGGGTGTGGAATCAGATCGCGTGAGCATGTAATCCCAAATGTTCGATTGATTTGTTTCTCTGATGGATGATCATTCTTGGCCAATCCTGCCATGGTGTGACTCACTGTAAAATTACTTTGGATTATTCAGAGCGCAGGTCAGAGCGCATTCGCAATTAGTATATTTTGTGCCACTCAGAGCGTGGGGAGTTTATTTTGGGGTGCCTCGTTTACAGACATCGGACACATTTGACGAATCATTTGTGAACTTCAAGTGTCAATATTTGATGCCTCAATTGTTCACCGATGAAGAATAGGTGAATCAAATAGAATAACAAACCATTGGAACATGTTTAGGATTGAGCAGTTGATCAAATGTGCTCTGATCTATTTCTTAAAACATTATTTTTATTCAACCGGATACCTAATTTGTTCAATTCCACACTAAGAAACAATCTGCTACTAGTTTACCTGTGTTGATAACGTGAGCTGACCAAATTGTAAGTCTTCGCTGATTTTGAAAAACGTATTATAAGCTCAGCATTATTAAGTCTATACAGTAAGGGAACTGCTGGGCGCGCTCGAAACCGTATTAATGCAGATTATTTTGGCCATGTGCCAACACTTTCTTTCTGGTCACCATTCTGATTTGTTCGCGAAACCATTGTACAGGCGTTGACCCCAGTAAATCAGACACATTAGTCTCAGTATAAGAATAATCAAGGAGTGTAAGAGCGCTTGCGAATGCGGACCGCAAACACAACCAACGTGATCGAGATTTGTCCTATATTAGATGATGTACGCAGCGCGTGATTGCTCATGTAGAGGCTTCTTCATCCTAATGCCTATAATAGCATGCATCATTTTGTTATTTACAAATAACACATGATGATCATATGAAGAAAAATGTCAGTTAGCTTTGGACACATTATTTTCCCAAATTTTAAGAACGTTAATTGCGTTTCCAAAACATGCCAATCTATGTAGCTTTGTTGCATAAATGTACCGTGTAAATAAATGTTTCTTTATAAAGGTGAATGTCTCACATCGAGAGCATCTTTCCCGTAATGAGTTAACATATGTTTACGTGGCAGTTTTCATGAATGTATTGCGGGAGAGAAAAATGGCTCTAGCGAATTCGAATCATCAAGTTCATAACGCAAAGCCATTAACAGCTCCGCGATGCCGTGAACAAAGGTACCTGCATTGTTCAATTTGAAACTACTGGACTCAAAGGATGTGTGGTAGTATGTAGCTGCAATCGCCTGCTTTGTATTGTAAGTGTTCAATTAACCATAACTGCACATTTCAAAATGTTCAACACGTTTTAATAACATGTTGCGGGTGTTTTTCGTATGCACGAGGACAGCACATTTCGGGTCGAACTAAACTCGACTCCTACTGCCCGCACAAATGTTACAAATATTCCTGATACATTCAGTTTAACATGAACGGGGACCACGCTACGCAGGTCACGGAAGGTCACTGATAGGTTTCAGGTATAAATCGGAAATTTGATACACGAAAAGTCCAAGATGATTGTAACATTTGTAAACATTCGTTGACCTTCAAGCTAGTCAATATCCATGCTTTAATGCAGTTCCTAACGCACATGGAAACACCAGCTACCTTCAACGCGAAAAACAATAGACTTCGATCAACCGGGATATGGAAAGCAACGAACGAAGCGAATATTATTAGAAATCAAGACTACAATTAATTTTTAAATACTGCTGCCGTAACTTTTAATTTGGCAACTATGGATTCCTGACAATTCACCTGCTGAATTACGAAGAACAAAAAAAGAAACAAAGCTTTATTCGATAATTTTCGAAATTTCAGCTTTGAGCTAGTTTTGACAAAAAACACTAGGAATTCTATGCAAATTACACTTGGAAAGCATAAAAATATTCTTATAATATATACACATGATATCAACTAGATAAATTCGACTGTAATTGTTCAATAAGCAGTTCCCTACGACAAAGGTATCGTGAAACAAATGTGATAAATTATCTCCTATATGAAAACGTTATAGAAGGCAGTATCATGTTTTTATCGAGTCTTGGAAGTAGCTTCGCTATTGAAGAGATCCTCATGGAATATGTTGTTTCAGGATTTTCTCAAAATATATCATCATGAGGAATAGAGCTTGCGCGCGGTATAATCCTGATGCAACGTTTGAGCAACACAAAGTCTTTTGAAAGAAGTGGGGGGAAAATAGTAGGTAAGCAGTATAGAATATGCGGTAATATCCAAGAGAATATGGCGTGAGAAAATAATTTAGACAAAACGCAGGGAGAACGAAAACGAACAGCAATAAATGAAAGCCTACGTAATATATTAAGTAGAGTACTTAGATGATAGGTCCAAGTATGCTTGTCGGATATGGTGACTAATAGATACTTTATGTATTTCCCTCCAATCAGGTTCGTGGACTTAATACTAGATGAGTTAAGATTAGTACTTTCGGATTACGGTACCATAGTTTTTCAATAGACGTAATCATGTTGCCACC
>JACCGJ010001848.1:18907-30553 GCA_013407085.1 Atriophallophorus winterbourni | reverse complement strand
TACTGCAAATGGTCGGTAAGGCCCTTTCAGTAAACGAATATCACTTTGGCAGACATTTTGTTGAGCTGGACCGAATCGGAGAAGGACTTGGAGATCCCGGATATGTGGCAGCCTAAAGAACAGCGTGCATTGTGAGGTCATTTACAAGCGTGCTTCAAAGCTTCTAGGTATGCTTCGACGGATCTTCAGAACCTTTACGCCTGTAACGTTGCCAAGAATCATGAAGACCTAATTAATTCCCACAATGGAACACGCATCGCAAGCATGGACTCCGTGAATGAAAAAAGATATATTCTTGCTTGACAGTATATATCATCGTGCAACTAAACTCGTGCGTGGTTTTCGAGACCTCACATACGATGAAAGGTTGAAAAAGCTAAAGCTTCCCACTCCCCTCCAACGTAGACTTCGAAGTGACGTTATAATTACTTACATGATATTGAATACCCCAGATCATCCACTCAAACATTTGTTCAAATACCGTGAATCAGGAATTACACGTAGCCACTCAGCGGCACTACAAATTCCCCATTCCCGTACTAAATGTCGCCGATATTTCTATTCGGTACGTGTCTGTTTCCTGTGGAATGCCCTTCCCGAAGCAATTATCACCTCTCCCTGTATCCAAACATTCACTCGAACCTTGGACAATTATTTGTTACATAACGATTCGACGATGCCTGTGTATTGACTCAGGGTAAGCATATTACTTGAATCCAGTGACATCGTATAATTGTTTTTTCATACCTCTTATTGAACGCATATTTACTATGATATGGTAATTGTGAAGCTATGTGCTTTTTGTGACCATAAATTCTTGAATCTTGAACCTTCTTGAATCTTGAACATTATAAAAAAATGGCACGGAGAATCATGAAACCTTTAATCACTATCTGAATTATGGTTTCAGAGGGATAGGAAATGTTCGCGCCTCTCAGTCTTACGACATTCTTTAAACAAATGTCTTAGTGCGTGCCCTTCGGTAGACCACATTTTATAGGCTGCAAAAATGATACGCTGGAATTTATTCACCGAGTCTCAAAAGTCGCAACCTTTGTATGGAACATTATAAAACTAATCACTTATATTGTGGCTCTGTGATAAATACTTCGATAGGTACAATGGTGCTTCACTGGTAAGGAGCACATACCTCCACCGCATACTCGATCGTTTTACAGAAGATAATATCTTATCTGCAATTGAAACAGTATTCATAATTGAAATTTATTATAATATGGAGTGACACTAGCAGAGTTATTGGTTGGGATACAAACAGCTTGTCGAAAGAGACAGAGTAAAAACCTATCCTGATAATCGGAAAGGTTGTCAAATGCTTGAGTTTGCTACGGTGTCAACGATAATCAACCGTGATTTTATTCATGGATTGTGATAAATTTATTGGCAAATCATTTGATTTTTTCGTAGGGCATGCATAATTTTGTTACGCAGGGGTAAATACCGCCGTAGCATTTGATTTGCAAAACATGTGCGATATTTTACCACAAATTCGAAAGTAATGTTGGCTGACATAAAGTTTTGAAAATTGTTACAACGATAGTGCTAGACAATTCCGTCACTAAATATCCCATAAATGTGTTTGATGTTAAAGTTTATACAGTTATCCAAAGTATTGTTGTGCTCACATCCCCATCCCTTCATACAGTTGAATTATCTGAATAAGGCCACGCAACGATTTAATTGTATATACTTTAACTGGTACTAATAATCCTGTAACAATGTAAATCAATGTCTTCAAAGTTTAATTTAGATCAAATACAACCAAATTATAATTATGATAATATATCGAATTCCTTAAATTTTTAACAAATGTACCAGAACTGCTCAGTAAGCAAACAAATCTCGTTTTTCTACCCATGTTATTCGTAATTCTCATATTATTCTGCGGTTTTTTGTTAAGCTCTATGCTTTTTAGACCATTAAAATTGAATTGAAAACAAAACTTGAATTGGACTTGGTTGTCAGAAACTATATCAGATGCGCGCCATTAGAGCATTTTTGTAATTTGGAACTTTTCCCAAAAACCTATCCGGCCATGACAGCTTCAATCATATAACTAACTTAGTAATTTGTTCGAAAAAAATCGATCAGAATAGCATCAACGAAAGAAAGAAATTCTCGGATTATTATGTGCCGGAATATGATTAAAGCGCGAACATAATTTCGGTCAAATATTTTGATCGCTATAGTCTAATCAGTTTGCAAGATGTTCTAGAAAAGTCGTTTGACGCGTTGAGAAACCACCATAATAACTGAGAAAGCCTCCTTACGTTTTACTAGGTACATCTTTATAAGTCAACTGAGCAAAGTCCAATATAGGCACATTTATAGAATACCTTTTCTCCAAACATATTGGGTGGCGTTCAAACGTTTGCTTTTCCCGTGTTAGGGTCGTAAGATCAATGCATCCGGCAGCAGAAGAGCAGGTAAATTTATATATTCTTTGAAATTTACCTAAGAAGGAAGCTTGCAGTTAAGCTGCTGTTTGAGTTCTGGTTTGTTTGTGAAATTTATTCTCTATTTTTTAAAGGTAAACATTTGTTAAACCATCGGCTCTGACTTACGGGTTAGAGAGCTGCTATTAGCACAATCCTTAAATTGAACTTAAACATATAAAGAATTATTCGGTAATCTTAGTAGTGATGGCCTTCGAAGTATTGCGCGCATATGTATTTCGAATTAGACTGTTGGATAGCCCTTCGTAATTAGAGCAACTTTTGTCTGCGCAAGCTAATGGGCTTCGTTGTAAAACATCTGGCGCGGTAAATGATTGACGGAAAAAATATGAAGATAGGCTAACTGTTAATCTTGCACCAGGAGATGAAAGCTGAATTGGGAATAAACAGGCTAAAAAGATTACATTATAATGGAGTGTTGGTCTTAAAAAACGTGGAGCTTGAACTAACTTGGAAAATTTTCAGAAACGCGAGGGTGAAATCTTTTATGTTGACATCTTTCAATAGATTCGCCGATTAATATAAACTTGATATATCTTTACATTTACGAGACAACGAGATTTATGAAATCGATTTTGCATGTAAATGTCCCGTGTTAAATATAACATTGCAGCAGGTGAATGTGAAACATTTAATCATGCTAGTTAATTTCGACCGTATAAAGGATGACACCTGCGTCGATCAAAAAGGCTGGAACTTCTATTTCCATTACCGTAATATACGTTAAAATGCGCGTAGCTCTGATTGTACTTCGTAGTTTAGGGTTACTTACGCTAGTTCGAAGAGAGCCTGGCATCTAACAATGTGGCTGAGTCAAACACACATGTACCAATCAAAGTTAACGAACTTCGGAATTAAATTTTTATAGATATCATTATTATAAATCGATATCCACATCACTAACATTTGTGTGTGTTATTTTTGTTGGCATTCTTTGATCGATATCGACATTGAATGTACATCACAACCCCATGATTTTTTTCTGCTCCACTGTATTTTGAATGACTAAACAGTTCGATTTGGGAGGAACAAACTATCTCGCAGCGATAGGCATTACGTGGTCGATTGGCATCAAGTGTTTTATCTATTATCAACAGTTTGAAGATGACGCTTTCACAGTGCTTCCAAAGTGAGCGCTCAAGTACAAGTTGTTTCGAAATCGAAGAGTGAATGCCATGACACTAATATACAAATGACTTTGTACCGCAAGTGTGGTCTGCCTAAAGGTCAACATACTTATTTAAACTAACCATAGAGTGGATCTTTTTGAATCCGACCATTTTACATTCTGTAGACGTGACTAGGCCACCGTAGGCGGCGCCGCCGTAGTTGAGTGTACATGCTCTGTGCTAAAGATATAGAAAATAAATATGGATTATTATTTACAACTTAATATTTTCCAAATTTTAACACAAGTATGGTTATCTAGACTTTACAATGAATCAATTCATAATATTCTAAATTCTCCACCAATGCTGAAGCCCAATAATTTATTTCAGCATTATTATTAAGGATTTTAATTGCAATTTTATTGTTTCTAAACCAAAAGAAAACGTTTTATTATTGAGTCTGTAATTGACGACGGTCTGAGATTTTTTACAAAGGCTTGATTCGGAAGTTGAACGATAACCGAGAAAATGTTTCGCTTTCTTATTTGTTAAAAAGTTGTTGCATCGGAAAATTACGTCGCACAACGAGCCACCGGTTCAGATTGTTAAAGGGCATCCACCTCATAGCATATATTTACACTTGTTGAAAAACCGGTCTAAGTATTATTATATGATCCAGATGCTAGAGTCAAGAGTCAAGATTTATGGTTAAACAAGCAATTAACTTTACAATAACCATAGAGTGTAACTATTTATATGTATAAATAAAATCAAAATCAATAGGCCGATGATAGTTTATTAATAGTTAGTGGCAAAATTGGGATAAGCTCTCATATAATTGTCAAGTTTCGATTTGAATATAGACAAACTGTTTGAGCTTACCAAATCGGAAGGTATGGAATTCCAAACAAAGCACACACTCACCGAATAAAAATACCTGCGGCAGTTCCATTTGGAATTTGGTATTTCCAACTTGCAACCATGGTCTGGGCTGTTGCCGGAAGTTCGAAGATAGAATAATAAGTCCAGGGGGTTGGAAACAGTATTAATTATAATGCTAGGATGAGATCACCTCGCATTCTCCTTTGTACATGTGTCCTCAGCTCCAGTTATCTGAGTCGCTCGGCGTGATCACTTAGTTCCAGTTGACTTTCGTAAGCAACGTTATCAATGTCGTGTTCATTGCTTGTCAGAACGAGATCTAAGAGTGAGGGTAAATCGTTTCCGCGGTATCGGGTATTACATGTAATGTGGTTATAAAGAGGAATAGTAAGATGTTTTTAAGATCGCTTTCAGAGTTTACCGTGATTTAGGCCAGCCTTGTCTGGTCCAGATTTACAGCAAAATCATATATCAGCATTGGTGATTCGCCTCCATACTTTATATATCGTCAGCAAAAAAAATACCATCTAGTCATTTGGTATTGGTATATCGTTCATATAGACTAGAAACAGTATCAGTCCAAGCACTGAGAGCCTTGTGGAACCCACTAGTTACATCGATTTTCTTCGATAATAGGCCGTCCACACGAACTTTGATGTGTCTGTTGGTGAGGTGGTAATCACTTATCAATTCATATAGTCTTCCAACAACATTGTGTTTCTTTAGCTTTTTCAAGAGTAATCTATGATCAACTCTGTCGAAAGCTTTAGAAACGTCCAAGTTGCACGCATGAATACAGCCCCCCGCATCTACAGCCCTCGTCCAATCGTCTAAGCTTGTCAGCAAATTTGTTAGACAAGGGCGATTTCTGCGAAATCCATGTTGGGCAACTGCCAAAATTTTGTTCCTTTCCAGATGTCGCACTATTTCTGCGGTTATTATTCGCTCAAAAACTTTGATACCAAAGACAGCAATGACACTGGCCTATAATTTTTAACTTCAGAACGGCAACCACCTTTGTAAATGGGTATTATTTGTCCTAGTTTCCAGTCTTTTGGAACCACACCAGCTTCGAGCCAATTATTAGGCATGCAGGATGGTGGTTGAGATAGCTGCGCATGACAGGTTTTGAGCAGCTTTGGAGTTATCTCGTCTGGTCCTGGAGATTTCTTCACGTTTAATTTTCGTAAGTGCTGCGCTACCATAATTGGAGTATTCAATACTTCACTCAAGGTCGGTCGGTCAAGACGAATGACTGGTTCCTGATCAGGCTCCGTGTTTGTTTCGCAGTCCCGTAAAGTATGCTTAAGTATCAGCTGTGTTAGTAGCCTTGTGGAACACCCATGCCAATGGCATATGTTTCATCCACTTTTTAGTCCAGCATCGTAGTAAAAAAGTTATTACTTCGATACGTTTGCTCCAAAACAAACATTGAATATTCCTCAAATATATATTTCAGGTGCTGTAAAAGAGAGCGCCAATGACTATCGGGATAGGAGTAATCCGGTTGTGCAAAACTAATGCTTTGAAACTCAGTACATAGAGCACGGTAGTTCACCTTCCTGACGCATTTCGTTCCGACACTGTTGTGCCCAGCGCTACAAACGTACTCGAATTCTAAGACAACATGATCGCTTCGTCCGATTGGCGGCTTATAAAATATATTCTCTATTGCCGTGGGATTTGATGTAAGTATCAAGTCTAAGGTAGATTGTCGGTCTGATTTCCTCATACGAGTAAATCCAAAAACGTGGTTATAAAAGGGTGCTTAATCCAAGACGGCTCGAAGTTCATATTCAAGTCGACTACAGACTACGGTGTGGACATACAAATTTGTGCTCGCATACTTTTATATCTTATTGCTCATCAAATCTCACAGAACAGCCTTTACGTGACCGTGTTAACCACACCATATTACTAAGGAAATTCGAGTTAATCGCAGTGGGTGGCAGGTTATTGGCCTGGATACAGGACTTTTTGATTGGTAGAGTCATTAACGTAAGAGTTGATGGGGCATTGTCCAGCGAAGCAGAAGTTAACGTGGCGTATCTTAAGGCGCAGTCATGGGACCAATACTCTTCCTGGTGTACGTGAGCTATATACCTGAAGTCGTACGCTGAAAAGTCATTTTATTTGCGCATAACATCAAAATTTGGATGAGAGTGCGCACGATCGAAGATTGTTATATTCTACAAAAATATATCAAATAACTTCATACGTGGTACTTACGAAACTGCCTACCATTCAACATCCAAAAATGTAATACATTAAACTTCAGCAACTTTCATGGGTTATGGAAGAAAAAGACCCGCGTGCGTGAATCACCAGTAACTTGTAATCCTCACGGAGGTGTTCTGTGGTATACAAAATGTCCTGCCAAACCTTGCCACTGCTCAGAAGGATATTTGGTAGTATCATGACGCAGATACTCCCACGGATAATCAACACCTATATCCAGCCATCAATGAATTACGCTGTTCAAGCATGGTTACAAAATGACATGATCTTGCTGCAACGCTTATACTACCACGATACTAAACTGGTGACACGACTATACAACAGGAGAAGATGGTACCTCTGAATCTATTTGACTTTTCATACCGCCATGTCAGGGGTGAATTGATCCTGCTGTTCAACATTCTGCATACAGTGGATAACCTGTTTCATTGGCAAGAAGCACGTGGTAACAGATCTCATGGCCAAAAGTTAATTATTCCACACTCTAGATCAAATTGTCGAAGATTCTTGTTTACTGTCCGAGTTTGTTTTATATCACACATCAGGTTACAGGCTCCGGTGTGGACGTGTGCTCTTATACTTTTGGATCTTATTGCTCACTCTATTGACGGATCTAGACGGTTCTTATATCATTGAACTTGTCTCAACTTACTCAATTGGAATATACTATTTTCAAGGCGGAGAAACGTGAATCCTTGAAAATCGAAATTTTCAAGTTTCTACCCAACATTACATACGCGTGCAACATTGCTTCCAACCCAGATACCATCAGGAAGATCTCGTTATTTAGTATTTACTGACAGTTATTTCAACACTGTCGGATCAAATCTCACAGAGCAGCCTTTACGTGAATGTGTACGCCATTTTACTGTTCGTTTGATTGCACTGCATCGCATCCGCTCGTTCTTGCACTCCACCGAGAAACACCGATCGATAATCGACCGCTTCGCCCAGTGTATTGACTCGATCTCGCGAAATTGTAACGATGACTGACAACGTGACCTTAAACGGACCTGACGACGAGGCTTGTAAAAAGTGCAAACATTGTCAAAAGCTGGTAAGTCCCAGATCGCGTCAAGTTAAATGTTACTTGTGTTCAATTGCTATTCATGCGAACTGTGAAAAGTATTTATCACCTGAATCTGTGACTCTAATTAATAATGAAAAATTACCAGGCATCTGCTATATATGTAATCAATGCAGATTGAAAGTAACTAATGATTTATCAAGATCCGAAAACTCTGATTCAATTATGGAAAGATGCATGTTAGCCGTAGAGGCGAACCTTAAACGGCTTGAATACACGTTAGAGTCTTTCCAAACATTTGCGTGTCAGAAAGCGCTGGAACCAGTTATAAACGCAGTCCCTAACCACATTAACCGCAAGTCTTACAGGAAGCGCTAACTACCACGGAAACGCTGATTTCTCCAGAAATCGACCAAAGTCCTTCCAACAGCTCGGTACGACCGATGAGTCTGCGAATCGGACCTGTAGTCAAGTGAATGAAAGTGCTGAATTATCGAAGGATGTGCATAGGCTTAGACCAAAGAGTTTGAACACTAAAGCCCACTTAAAGACAAACATTGAAGATCTAATTTTGTAGTAATCTAATTGAATCAACTACGCCATCGCTGAAGCAACACGAAGCAGATGACAGGAAACAATGGAATGTCCTTTGCAGAAGCTTAGGCATCACTGCCTGACCTGTGTCGCTGACGCGATTGTTTAGACCCCCGAACACACCCAGGTTACTGCGTGTAGTGCTCATGTCCGTCAAAGATGTAGAGAATATGTTGCTCGCCTCATCCCTCTTAGTGGTAAACAAATCGGCTGTGCGAATATTTCCGGACGTGCCGTGGGAAGAACGGCAAATTCGTCGTAATAATCCTGAACTAGCAAAAGAGGCTATAAATCGCAGAGCTGTATAAGTTCATGGTGTACCCATTTCGAACGAAGTAGAATCCAGCAAACGTCTGCAACACGAATGCAGTGAATGAAGATTTTTTACAAGAGATCCTAGGTTTAAAGGACATAATAACGACTCATATTATGCGCCTCATACCGAAAAAAGAAACGCATCAGCCTCCTCCTCTCAAAATATCATTCCGTACAGATGAGATGAAGGATAGAATACTCGAGGCGTGGTATCAATGTCAAAAATTTACACCTCCTGTATACGACATAAAATGCACGAAAACTATTGTTCCTGAAATGACTTCGCTAACAAGTCAATCAAATGAACATGATACAAAAAACGCGGAACAGCCGACCAAATCTGGGTCGGCGAATCCACTACTATGAGCTCTTCATCTGCAACAAAAATAAAATCTCTATCATGCTGTTACACCAATGCTCATAGCTTTCCGGGCAAGTTCACTGAACTGTATTCACGTGCGACCGTGGCGTCTTGGGATTTGATTTCATTGACAGAAACCTGGTTGTGTAATTCTATACACGACCCTGAACTCAAAATTCCTCACATGATGATTTATAGAAAGCATCAACTGCACTATACTTCTCTCCCCGGAGTTAAATGTCCCAGGTGCATTGTTTTGCTCTTTTGACTTACATGATAAACGTAAGTGCCTCTTAGCATTGATTTATCGCCCCCCTTCTTTATCATCTACCGCTGACACTGTTCTTTCTAATGCAATACGTTTTGCATTGAAGCTCACTTATTCGCATTTTCTCCTCCTCGGTGATTTTAATGTACCGACACTTGCAACACACATTACATGTGACGGTACATTCAAAAGCTTTCTTCAATAAATAATGACTTGCACCCCTCTTCACAACCATGTACTACAACCAACGAGATTTCGATCTGAACAAACCCCATCTACCCTGGACCTCATACTTACAAACGAAGAACTCATGGTACAATCTGTTTCCTATACGGCTCCACTCGGATTGAGTGATCATGTAGTCATGGCATTTGATTATATTTATCAATACGAACCAGTAGGAAACACTCAACGAACGTATCCAACTGTGAACTATGACTTACTTCGAGCTCTTACTACTGCAAATCGATGGGATTTCCTTGAGCTAAACTCAGCTAAGGAAATCTGAGAAACTTTTTACAGCCAACTCCGTATTACCATTGATTTATCATCGAATGTGAAAGTAATATCCAGCAAACAGCGTACGAAAAAGCCTCTTAGAAGCAGTACTCGGAAATGGATGTGTAAGCTTGACAATGCCTACCCCAAATACTTCGACGATCCGTCTGGGATAACTTGGTGCTACTACGCCTTATTGTGAAATAAGTGTGTCTCTCTCATTCGAAAAGAGAGGAAAGATTAGCAAATCAGTCTAGTCGAAAAATTCATTATAAATCCCAAGGCATTGTATAAACACGTCAACGACCTCCGGAATGTTAAAATAGGAATATCGCCACTGGTCTCTGGTACTGGAATAGTGACGTCCTTTAAAGATTGCGCTAACGTTGTTCAAACAAAATTAATGACGATGAGGAGAACAGGCTCACCCGGTATATACAATATACACACAAATATTTTGTACAATCTATCTTCTGAGTTGGCAATACACTCAAATCTGCGTACTATGCCACCCACTTACCATGCCACTCTCGCTATTGTGCCACTTTTTCTCGGTCTCAACAAAATTCAATACAAAATAAATTTATTATGCCACTCACTACTCTCGCTACTATGCCACTATTCTATGACAATTTAAAAGTGTATTTTTGCGCATTTTACGCATATAGTCAGCCGGTTTCAAGATCAAACACGCGATGTTTCTCCCCGACGCCAGCTACAACAAGCCAATCCCCTCACGCACAACGACAAGCCTCTTTCATACTCTTGCTTTAGGTATCGATAGATGGACCCACGAAAGCGCGCGCATAAACAGACACTCACAACACTGACATCGTTATTTTTCAAACTATTCAGCCCATAATGTCAGCTCAGAAACGCAAGCGAACCGACTTTACGCTGAAGGAGAAGCTCGAGATCATCGATGCTGCGAAGAAGGAGCCGAATAAGTCCAAGTTGGCGAGGGAGATTAGCAAGAAATTGGGCGTCGAAGGGCATTCTCAACAAGAAGGATGCAATTGAAGCTGCCATCTTAGCTGGAGTTCCATCAAAGCGCATGAAGCTGACGCAGCCTGACAAACCTAAGCTTCAGGAGGGAGTGCTGATGTGGCTGAAGCAAGCAAGAGGACTGAATCTGCCTGTCAGAGGAGATCTGATCAAGGAGAAAACGATGCAACTGGCCGAGCTGATGCACATCCTAGACTTCATGGCGAGCGACTGTTGGTTAGACAGCTTCAAGGAGCGCAATGGGGTCACGTTCAAGACAGTGCAGGGCGAAGCTGGAGCGGTGGATGCCCAATCCCTTATTGATTGGCAGCAGCAGGTTCTCCGACCCTTACTTAGGCAGTTCTTCAACCTGGACGAGACTGGACTCTTCTAGCAACTGCTTCCTAGCAAGACCATGGCTTTCAGGGGAGAGCGGAGTACTGGAGGAAAGAAAAGAAAGCAAATGATTACTCTTCTGTTCGAGGCAAACATGAGCGGCAGCGATAATTGGATACTTCAGAACGGTTCCCTCCTTTGTAGATGGGGGTAATGATACCAGTCTTCCATTCACAGGGAAAGAAACCTTGGTTTATAGAGAGGTTAAATAAGTAGGTAAGCGGTGTACACAAAGAATAGGCACAGCTTCTGAGGATCAGCGGGGTAATTTCATCAGCTCCAGGAGACTTTTTCGTGTTGAGCTTTAACAATGTACAGAGGACACTGTCCGAGCTAAAAGTTAGTTTCTGTAAAACGTTTTCTGGCGAGATCACGGAGGTCAAAGGACTGGTTACGGTGTTCGGTGGACTGAAGACAGTGGAGAAGAATTGGGCTAGAACTTCGGCTGATTGCGATGCTGTCGTTGTTATTCCATCACATGTCTTTAGGGCGGCAACCCC
>JACCGJ010001848.1:0-17907 GCA_013407085.1 Atriophallophorus winterbourni | reverse complement strand
TAGTTAGTTCAGTCAATTCGTGTAATTTATTTGTCAAGCATTGGGCATTCGTATACAAAAATTTGACAACCGATGTTGACAGCAAAGACGGTTCGTGAGACAGAAATATCGGAACGGCTCGGTCGGAATCAACAAGAAAGTAATTTACTTCGCCGAATCGGATAGAGTCGGCTGAATTCAGTTTTTTTCACCAGGTTTGGATTTTTCATTCTGCACAGTATTTAGACAGTCGGGATCATCCGGGTTGTCATTAGTTTCGAGGCGTCTAGGAATTATTTTAATCTCTCGGGGCAATTTGAAACGAAATTGCTTCCAGTGTTTAAGAACGGTATCAGACATACTGTCTGTCAGCAGTGTCAGTTTAAGGGGGCGCGGAGCGTTACCCTCGTATTCCGGGGATGTCGGGATCCGAAAAGTATCGATAACAGCAGTATTGTTCGTTTGGATAGTATCGCTAATAAATTTCCATTGTAGTATATCGCGTTTCGAGTTGCACTTTGCGTTTGAACTGGCAGCAGCTTCAGGAACGTTCAGGATTATGAGACTACGTCTGTCACGCTCGTTTACTTTCTCAGTGTTCCTTTTTAGTGCCGGTTTTACCTGTTCTGACCAGGGTATGTCAATGAAGATACGTGATGTATTCTCTTTACCATCTTGCAACAAATATGCCGATAATAGTACATCTTCTAGTTCCTTTTTATTTCGCAACACTACCTTGAGCAGTCTAGGTTTGTCTTTGGGAGCACGTGTCAAGCGGGTCAGTGAAACCGGAGTGGTCTTTTTCATGCTCATCCTAGTGCACAGTTCCGACCATTTAGCTAAGTCATGCTGCTGTCTAGTTGACAATAGTGTTTCAGTTGCCTCTGGCACATTTGGCACAGTTAATGCTGAGTGCTTGATCAGTAGCTCAATTGAGTTTCTCATTTGTGCAAACTGATTTTCCAGATGTGACAGTCTACTCTCCATTTCGTTAGGCACTTTACCAACCGTCAAGTTTTTACTGTTGTTGCGGACATCTTTCTTGGAATGTCTATACCGGCATGGGATCCTTGGTTGAAAAAAAAGATATTCTGCTATTGGAAACTCCACAGCGCAGAGCGAAAGAACTCGTCCTGGGAGTATCTAATTATCCATACGAAATGAGACTTAAAATATTGAATTTACATTCGGCTCAATACAGACGGAAACGAGGAGCAGTAATATTGCTGTTGGAGAACGATAGAAAACTCCAATAATGCATTGTTCTCCTGAAGTAAGAGTCAGTGAGCACCAAAGTCTGTCAGTTAAATCAAGGGTCTGGTCGTTCATAGCTCTACAGATAAACGATTGCTTGAAGTATAGCGCTGCTCCTCCGCCATCACCTAAACTGTCACGCCGGAATAGAGACATACTGGTCAAAGACAGTTCATTTTTAGGCAATGAGGCATGGCACCACGTTTCCGTTATTGCAATTATCTGACGCCGTTTCATTACAAATCTCAGACAATTCTATTAATTTGTTGAAAAGGCTGTCTGAGATTGTATAGATGCACTTAATTGTATTTTTCGTGAGTAATGACGGAGTGTAAACTGAAGTTATTCGACCGGCTTCTCTGGAGTCGGACTTAGCAAGTAGTCATGAATCATGTGGTATGTGTTAGGGCGTTAAACTGTTTGATGCCGCATCCCTCTGAATAGTCAGTGCCTGAGATGATAAAACATGTGAGTTTATTATTGGTCGCCGAACGCTTGAATCGACAATTAGGAACCGGTGTGAATTGTTCAGTCCAACTCGATTTGAGCCGGACCTACGGTGTCTTTTGATGCATTGATTTCCTTCATTTGGATGGAAACGCTGCTATCCGCTGACTCCAGACGGGGGAGTGTTTGACTTATGACATTGGGTTTGGGTGGGCTAATTCTAGCATCATTGTGTAAGGTTCGTTTTCCTCTTTCCCATTTCGAGCATAGGAGTTCGGCCATAGCGCTGGTCAAAAACGTAATCTCCGGAGGTTTCGGTCCATCGCCTTTATATTTTGGCGAAAAAGGAACTGGAAAAGTGTCCACAATAACGACATTAGAAATATCTAGAGAACACGCAATGTAGCGCCATTGCTTGACGTCGTGTTCTACGGTTTCCTGAATCGATGCTCGATAAGTATTTTCTGGTACACCAAGAAGAACTATACTTCGTGATACCGTTTTTCCCTGGCGTACAAGTTAACCTTCCTTTCCCACCATGGTACATCGGGATATATGCGGCAGTTTGTGTCAGGATCTGTCTTGAGTAGGTACGCATTCAGCAACACGTTCTCGATATCAGCCTCGCATTTCAGTGTTACCTTGAACTAGCGAGGTTAAGCAATATGATCTGATGTTGAGTGGCGAGTTAGACGAGTCACTTTTTATGCGATTATATGTTCAATTTGCATTAGGTGGCAAAGTTGAGTCCATATCTCAAAGTTGTTTCTGTTTGCTATCAAACAGGCTTTCTTCAGACTCGCTAACATTTCTACATATCCCGCTCAGCGCGTATGGGGATTTCTTTTTGCGTATCGGATAGTGTACAGCTGAGGTCCACCGTAACAGCATATCGCTGTAAGACTTTCCTACTTGCATTGGCGTTTTAACTGATTCAAAAACGGAATTAACCCTGATTTTTTCTTTCTTTTTTTGGCACACCAAATAGCCTTAGTCTCAGATTTCTTCAGTGGTGGCTCCGAAATGGTTGTATTGATGTGATGGTTTACATCAGTGACCACTTAAGTGTTTACAGGATTTTTCAATATTTCCTCAACACGTCGAAGGCGCAACTCGAAAGTGGCCATTCTATATTCTAATTTGGCTTCAAAAGTTTCGGCACCGCGAAATGATCTAGCTATGTAACGAACACAGACATAGCTAGCGCCTGGAACCTTTTCATTATTTATTAATGCTATCGAATCAGGGGCTAAAGTAAGGTCACATTTACCACGAATTTTACCCATACGCAGAAAACACGTTATGACTTTACTCGCCATGGGACTCACCGGTGTTCACATGCTTTTCACATGACCTCGGGACAATTATAAGTGTCGAGATTCGTCCTCTCAGCTGTACCGGCCATAACCATTGCTGCGTTCGGACTGAGGTTAAGCTGTCACAGCTTGATCGATCGATTTTTGGTCCGTATTATGGATCTCGTGACGCGGTCAAACATGATATTTGCCTGAAGTGGGTTGTTCGGATGAGGGTGTGCGTTTGCTCAACAGGTCGATGTGGCTGCTTCGTGATTTCGTCATTTAGCAAATAATCCACTATAACTCGTTAACACACAAGGTAGAATGCAGAAACAAGTATCAAAATACGTAGCTCGCAAGGATAGCAAAAACCATAGAATAGTTAGAGATGGGAAAAAGTTTGCGCGCGTGAGCAAACTGAGATATTTACGCCGATACGGCAATTTTGCTGTTAATCAGTTGACATGAGCAAAACGGTTAAAGTACGATAGATATGATAGAAAGTAGCTCAGCATTCTTTGAATGGGATAAATCCGAACAGATTCGGCGAAGATATGCCCAGAAGAGTCAGAGCAAAAAATGCGACCGCACAGCAGTATAGTGAAAACAATACGCAAACATGCACGATGTTTAAGTGTGCGCATTTCTACTAATAATGAACTAACAAATAAACTAAATTTAAACCTCTGCTTGACATGTTTTACTCAACTATCTTGGATAATTTGATTTTCATACACAATTTATATCAGTATGATATAAAACTCGTGGGCGTAAACATAATATCCGAAACAGCACCATGACGCTTCGTGGATTTGTAAGATTTACTTAATAATGGATCTTTTGATAATTGAATAGAGTTCAGCTACATGAGCCTAGATAAAATGCTTAGGTTGAAATCAATAAATTGATGAATAGCTAGCCAGACTACTGCAATTTCTCCAAGCAAATCGCTAAAATGAATTCAGGATGTATGATGCACACGTTTTGCCATAGTTTCCAAGCAGTGTAGTTAAAACACACCCAATTTCGCTTCGAATTCCACTTCTTTCACAAGAGCATTATGGTAGTTTTTCGATTGGAAGGCTGAGGTACTTTCACCCAAGTACAAGAATGCTAGACTTTCAGAAACCGCAAACTACCGTATTTTCACCTTACGTCCTGTGGTGTCCAAATTCTAGAGCGTATAGTGACGAAGAAAAGTGATCATTAATTGTAATCGCAAAATTTAATATTTGCAGCGAATCATTGATTTCGTAATACTCGCTCATGCTTGACAAAATTACTGAATATAATGAACGGCTGGACACAATCTGTTGGCAATGGAGCTAGCATCTCAGATGATTTCTGTCTATGCCTAGAGCTTATGACCGAGATTATCACGTTTGACTACTGCAAACGATGCACCAGATGAGTATCAAGGGACAGCTGTTCGTATGGCGTAAAAGTTGCCAACTGCTAGGCAAATTCGCGAATCAACGGAGTAAATACACGATTCATTGACGCATATAGTGGCGAGCAGCAAATTTCCGTCCTCGGGCATGTTATTTTCTCTATCACCTTAACGACCTACCATGAATGCAAAGTATTTAAGTGTCCTTCCGTGAATGGTCGGTAAGGAGTAAATTACCATTCAATTTCCAAAAATGCAAGGTGCTGCAAATTTGTAAGCCATTCCAGTAGCAGTATCAATTTTGGGCAAACTATAATGAGATAGATTGACATCGTAAGCTTGTACAATCTGGTTAAAATGCATGGTATTGCTTGATAAATGTACCTTCGTGCAATCAACTTCTTATGTGATTTCAAGAATATTAACGTACGAGGAACGAATGCAAAAGCGGAGCATCCTCACCCTTTTACAAAAAAAGAAGTAGAATGATTTCACAACATCCGGTTATTCGCCAAAAACCACACTGTGTATAAATGATCTAATCACAACAGGCACAATCAGCATCCGCTTCTCTTATCTCTAAAATATGCATACAAATTCAACACTTAAAACCGAATTATTCCAACCTCGTACAGTCAGTTTCTATGACAATCCAAGCTCTGGCAAAAATCAATGAGGCTTGGGAATATATAATTACATTGAAATTCTATCAGAGTTCATCGGGTTCAAAACTCAATATTGTTCAAGTGGGAAGCATATTTCAACATAGCCGACGTTATTAAATCATTTATTATTCGTCCTCCTTTTGCAAACCATCATATACATATAACTTACCAAATTCAATGTGTTTGGAAATCAGTTTTTAATTTTCTTTTTATTGAAATGAAAATTTTAACCTATTATATGGTTGAATAGGCGTTCTTGACGAGTTGTGAGACATATATCCGGAAACACTTGACATAATGAATTTTGACGCGCAATATCCGCTATTGCGCATTTTTGCCGTTGCTACGGAATAAAACTTATAAATTCTTTATCCAACACCGGGAAATAATCAGCGTTTACTACCAATAAGATTCACCGTTTTACTAAAAATAAAAAAAAATAGAATTTCGTTTTAATGTGAATGCGTTGATCGTTAATTTGAGATAAAGATGTGTAAATGCGAATTAAAATATTTTTTCTTGATCCAATATACAATTCGCATGTCTGTTTGAATTTCTAATATCCATGTTTTATAACGATAATTAAAAAAGGTGAAGATAGAATTCATCTTTGTAAGTTCAATCAAAACAATCGACCAGTGGAGTATTAGGAACAGAATATATCAGAAAACTGGGTAGAGACTTCAATCGACTGGATTTTGGGTAACGTTTCACTTTTGTCACAGAAGCTTCGTCAGAACAAGGGTGAAAGTCAGAACAGGGAACATGATTAAATAGTAGTCAACCCACCACCACTTATTTGACCTTATCGCTAAACAGTCTATAGTACGCCAACGCTGTGCCACGTCTCCGGGGCATGACCAGGATCAGTGGTCGATTTTCCAACTAGTGTGTATCCACATCAATCTAATACAAGTTAACAAGGTCAAGGTCAGTTGACACAGTGGTCCACCTGCGTAAAAGTACATCACTAACGGGGATAAGGCTATTTTTTGAAGAAAAACAAAAATCTAATTAATTAGTGGGTATAAGGTAAATAAAACTATTTACTTTCGCATCAGCGCCGAGCGCCAGAATGTGGAAATTTCTGCCCCATCCACCTTATTGACCGCCGTCTCGACCGCCTCCGCATGTAGGCGTTCGCTATACGGTTTAATACCGCGTGTCAATATTTCCACACTGTATAGGTCGACGCTGTGGCCCGTATCTAAAACGTGCTCCGCTAAGGCGGAATCACGAATAAGGGATTGATATCCTCTCGCATCCGGGGGCTGTCTCCGGACACGCTTTCGGTTTTTTTCGATTCTCGTGTGAATTTCCCTGGAAGACTGGCCTATGTAAAAACCCGAACAGTCCTTACAGTTGATTTTGTAGGTGCTGTCCGTAACGCTATATAAAGTTGTCTTATCCTTGAGGTGCATCAAAACCGAACGGATAGTATTCCATTTCTTATAAGTTATGCGAATGGCCACCTTGTTCAAGATTCTACGTATCTCTTAAGATGTGCATTTTACATACGATATACAAATTGTATGTCGACAAATTTTCTCCGATTTTTCGGACGAATATTTTACCGTCATTAATTGGCGTTTTACAAAACGTTTTGGATAACCGTGGTATATGAGCCTTTGGCACTCTTGATAATTGGACTCGAGCCGTGGACGATGGATGCCCTATCCATGCGTGTTACTTGGACATGTCTAAAGCTTTTGATCGTGTTAACCACAGCATACCGCTACAAAAATTGGAGCAGCTCGGGGTATGCGGCAGATTATTGGCCTGGATGAAGGACTACTTGACTGGTAGAGTTATAAGGGTTAGAGTTGATGGGGCACTATCAAGCCCAGTAGAAGTTACAAGTGGCGTACCTCAAGGATCAGTCTTGGGGCCAATACTCTTCCTCGTGTACGCGAATGATATACCTGAAATCGTACGCAGAAAAATCATTTTATTTGCGGATGACATCAAAGTCTGGACTAGCATACGCACCATAGAAGATTGCGAAATTCTCTAAAAAGATCTCGAAGCAATTCATAATTGGTCCTTGCGGAACTGCTTACCATTCAACATCCAAAAATGTAAAATGTTGAACGTCGGTAAATCATTCGAATTCACATACTCTCTGGGATCTCAGCAACTTTCATGGGTTACTGAAGAGAAAGACCTGGGCGTGTGGATTAGCAGTAACATGAAGTCTTCACGGCACTGTTCTGTTGTATACAAAAAGTCCTGCCAAATCTTAGCATTGCTCAGAAGGATCTTCGGTCGTTTCTCAAAGCAGATACTCCCACGTATAATTAACACCTATATCAGACCAACAATGGAGTATGCTGTTCAAGCATGGTCCCCATGGTTACAAAAGGACATGACATTGCTGCAACGGGTATACCACCGCGCTACAAAACTGGTGACCGGGCTATACAACAGGCCATACGAGGAGCGGATTGCAACACTAAACCTGTTTGACTTTTCGTACCGTCGTCTCAGGGGTGACTTGATCCTGCTTTTCAATATTCTGCATACAGTGGATCACCCACTCGAACACCTGTTTCATCGGCAAGAAGCACGTGGTAGCATGGATACAAGTTAATTATTCTACACTCCAGATCAAATTGTCGAAGGTTTTTCTTTGCTGTCAGAGTCTGTTTTCTATGGAACTCCCTGCCCCCACATATCATTTGCGCAACAAGCCTGAACATGTTCAAGGCTGAACTTGACTAGTATATGTTGACCAAACCCAACCTTGCACCTGAATACACGTGCTGACTTTCCATGTGTATAAAACATTTGTGTTGTTTTTATGAATTCCCTATATTTTTAATCTGTGGTTACTGTAAAGTATTTACTTTTTGGACCATTAAAACTTTGAATTACTTTGAATTCACGGTGTGCCTGTTATCGTTCTCTTTCGTCGCTGCACAGGTATTCTATCTTATGGAAAATGGAACAAGCTATGGACCTGAAGACCTAACTTGGATGAGCGGAAGTGTATCGTAGTACAGCATCTGTATCGGTATGTTTCCGATAGTCAGAAGATTATATTTTTCGGTCTACTTGTTGTGCTATCAGTCGAAAAATGGCAGAGTGCTTGTGCAAGATTTCACTTCCTGTGTGACCGCAATAGGTGGGTCTATTTCATTTAAATAGATTCAAGATTCAAGATTCAAGAATTTATGGTTACAAAAAACACATAGCTTCAAAATTACCATATCATAGTAAATATGCGTTCAATAAGAGGTATAAAAAAACAATTATACGATGTCACTGGAATCCAGTAATATTCTTACCCTGAGTCAATACACAGGCATCTTCGAGTCGTTTTGTAACAAATAAGTGTCCAAGGTTCGAGTGAATGTTTAGATACAGGGAGAGGTGATAATTGCTTCGGGAAAGGCATTCCAAAGGAAACAGACACGCACCGAATAGAAATATCGGCGACAATTCTTACGAGAATGGGGAATTTTGTAGTGCCGCTGAGTGGCTACGTGAATTCCTGATTCACGGTATTTGAATAATGTTTGAGTGGATGAATCTGGAGTATGCACTATTTTGTAAGTAAGTAAAGTCCCACTTCGACGTCTACGTTGAAGGGGAGTGGGGAGCATTTCGCTTTTTTCCACCTTTCCTCGTATGTAAGGTCTCGGAAACCACGCACGAGTGTTATTGCACGATGATATATCCTTTCCACGCAAAATAGAATCTTTTTTTCATTCACGGAGTCCATGCTTGCCCGCTGGCGTGTTTCCATTGGGGATTAATAGGTCTGTCATGATTCTTGGCAACGTTACAGGCGTAAAGGTTCTGAAGATCCGTCGCAGCTACCTGAAGCTTTGAAGCACGCTTGTAATGACCTCACAATGCACGCTGTTCTTTAGGCCTCTAACTGATCTCGCTTGATGATAACAAATGTGTCATCAACATAGCGCCACCATAATTTTGGCTTAGGCCCTTCATAGTTAAGGGCTTTATTCTCGAAAGGTTCCATATACATGTTCGCAAGTAATGGAGAAATCGGTGAACCCATTGCCAAGCCTTCTTTTTGTCTATATAATTGCTCATTAAATACGAAGTGGTTCGTGCTTAGGCAGATTCATACACTGTTTTGCTGGACGCTAAAGTTTGTGCCATCTGACAACCTGGCATCAGATTCTAAGGCCCGACTTGCTAGTTGTAACGCACTAGTTTTATCGACGTTGGTGAACACATCAAAGCTAATCACTATTTCATCTTCATCAATTGTTACCTACTTTAAGCGTGCTGCAAAGTCATATCCGTTCTTGATGAACGAGGCTGTATTGCCGTCCGAAAAATTGGAGAAAAATTATCGTCATACAATTTGTATAACTTATGTAAAATGCACATCTGAAGCGATACGTAGAATATTAAACTAGGCAGCTAATCGCATAACTTATAAGAAATGGAAAACTATCCGTTTGTAAGAACTCTATGTTCCTATTTTTAATTTCACAAATGTAACCTTTCTGATGGACTCACCCTTATATGCTGAAGTTAGCAACTGAATCTAATTATATCAGTAACTTTGCTTGAAACAATTTTAAAGATATTATCATTACACATCAACACTTAGTCAAATGCCGGCAATTGAGTGTTAAACTATATTGGCAAACTCAGTTAAACAAATCACCCAAGTATAAAGATCATTTTTGTGTCAAATTTACTAGAAATCGTTGCTCTAATCCAGTACATATAAAAACATCACTAGTACCCAATAGTTTGCGCTACGCGCGTTATATAAACAAAATGCTAGGAACAATTGCGCTCATGCTTCATAAAATTTGAAACGAATGGGTAAACCCTGGCACGAAATTCGATGCAATCGCTTTCTTCCTCAATTTGACGTTGTATTCTCAGTTACGTCTTCAAATCCAAATATGTCGTCACCGAAGACAAGGCGATTTAAGATGCGGTATGCTTAATGTAAAACATCATTTAAACAGAAGCAAGTTGTTATAATTTTGTAAACATTAAGTTAGTTCGGGATCGTGCAATATATTTGTCATCCTGTTGAAATATCTGATATCATTTCACAGAAATCATAATACAAAATATATCACATTAAAATTTTCAATGAGTTTCGATTGCCGTAAAAACAAACATAATCTCTTCAAACTTTTGCAAGTTGACGATCTTCAACAGGTGATAGTCCGTAAAAAGGTTTTACTATTATTATAAGATAGTCGAAAAAGTACCTTCACTATAGAAAATACCGTATTACGTTAGAGAAAAAGCTTCAGTTAGTGCTGACGATTCCGACGATTTTATTGCATCCTTGGGGGTGAAAACTCGTGAATAAAACTGGTGAGAGCGTTAGTGGTTTCCAGCACAGAATCAGTATATCGAAAGTTCTAGAGATTATCGTGACGTAAAAAATAGTTCGTCACATGGAATTACAAAATATGCTATCTGTATCGCAGCATGGTTTTCGTAAATCTCGGTCCTGCTTGACAAACCTGTTGACGGAGTTAAACGACTGGACACAAGCGGTTGACGTAGGAGCTAGCATCTACGCTTGTTATCTGGATATGTCTAAAGATTGTGACCGAGTTGATCAGTTTCGATTACTACAAAAGGTGAAGGAGATGGGTATCAGCGGACAGCTACTCGTACGGCTTGAAAGTTACCTCAGTGGGCGCACGGCCATCGTTCGAATCGACGGGGTACAATCACAAGTTATTCACGCCGCTAGTGGCGTACCGCAAGGTTCAGTCCTCGGACCAGTACTCTTCTTAGTTTATAACAAAGACCTACCAGAGACGCTCTCATGCAAGGTGATTCTCTTTGCTGATGATATTAAACTTTGGACGCGGATAAAATCAACTGCGGACTGTGTACTGATGAAACGTGTTTTGCAACGTGCCGTGCGGTCGCATTATTTTGAGCTCCAGTTAATCAAGATATACTGTTCTTACACTTACACGTACGTGGATATATCATACCTTGTTGGACTCCTCTTGAAGTCAGCTTTCTGGATATACCACTATCGCAGCGGTATTCGATAATACGGGCAAATTAGGATTTATCGTGATTTTCCCATATTGGATCTATGCTTGCAACTCTGTTAATACTCTTCAAGTCCTCAAAGGGATTAACGTCATCGGAAAGATCTTATTTTTCGCCGTCGACTGGTTATATATTCAATGTCGTGAGAGCAACTACCGAAGCGCATCGCAGGAATCAGTTCTGACTTTGCTCTTATTTAGCAATAGAGGAAAATATTCGTAGCTCAGGATGTGGATGGTGCTCACCTTGTGTTCGCCGAGCTAGGGTAGTTGTTCTTGGACGTTTCGTCATCAGGCTAGATGACATCATCAGCAAAACTTCTTTCGAAGCGTCTTGTAGTTGGAATTCGTTGGTTAATATACCGCTTGTCTGTCCGTTCACGGTCACTCCCGCGGATTGGTCGAGTTCATGTTATGCCTTCTCCGTGAGCGGTTTCTCATTGGTCCATATGTTGCAGCCAGTTGGAGATGCTGGTTGATTGAATTTGTTGTTGAGTGCCACGCTTCCAGGAATTCTCGCGCCCGTCGGTCGTTTCCTCTGGCTAATATTCTTGTGCGGTCCCAGTCGAACTGATGTCCAAATTGATCAATATGTATTGAAATCACTGAATTCCGGTCATGTTTGCGTGCGGCCAACTGATGTTCATGTAGTCTTGTGCTCAGTTTACGACCTGTTTGTCCGACGTAGTTCTTTTCGCAATCTCTGCATGCAATCTTGTAGACAATATTCGACTGTTCTTCTTTCGCCACTTTGTCTTTCGTGTTTTTGAAATGGTTGGGAAGTGTTGATACGTGTTTATGCACGATGTCGATTCCAAGTGGCCGAAGTACCCGGGCTGCAATTTCACCATCATAATCAACAATACCATTAACGTACTTCAATCCTAATCCAAGTCTCATTTATCCTTTCATATTGACTCCTTGAAACATAATGCGTTCAGGATCCAAATGCCTCCCACTAGTTGTAAGACTGTGATACGCAAACATCTACCCGGGAAAGGATACATCAACGAGAGAGGCCTTTCTCTCTCTTTAGACGGAGATGTAGCGAATTCATGAAAACTTACAAAGAACCACGATGTTCAAATACAGAATCACAAAGTGATTCCTGGCCAAGCGCTCAAGGCTCACTGAACCTGATCTTACTGACTCCACCTGATGACGGCAAACAGACAGAAACCGGTAGTGGTGTGTAAGCGATGGGGATGTGAGCATCACAATACATGTAAACTTAGTTTGAAACCTCCGCGCCCAAACATTTGTTATGCTCCCGCCTTCATCCTACATTACACCCATTCGTTGTAGGTATCCTCCAATGTGACCCAAACGTTGTTCGCGACAAATCGATATTGACCAGGCTGTTTTTCCACGAGGCACAACGCGTGTTCCACGATCGTTTGATCGACAACCAGGACAAACGATTTTTCAATGAAATGCTGGTCGATATGGCTTCGAAATACCTCGGAGAAGTACGTTATATAACTTTCAGTACTTAACACACTGAAGCTGTTAAAAGAAACGGTTAGTCTGCAAGGTATTTGAAAATATTCGAGACCGATCGGGAGTCCATAATCATGAAAATAAAGTTTTCAATGAATCGGTTATGGCAAATTTTTGGTAACGTTTCGCTTCTGACTCTGAAGCTTCGTCAGACCCTGGGGTGTCAGTACGAACAGAGATCAAGCTTTAATTTCATTCACTTGACCAATCCTAAGCTGGTTAAGAACTGCACAGTCCATGGTGAGTTCTGCACTAGTTAAGATAGATAGGCGCGATCAATTTCAACTGACGCACCACCACCCCTACGTGTTGTATAATCCATCAATTGTTTTGGTATTGGCAAGTGTGAATGACATCTGCTGACAGATTAGCTCGATTGCGTAATCGGTGCGCACACTAGGGGTCACGCATATTAATGTTTATAAACTGCAGAACCAGACGCCAGATTGTGGAGATATCCGCCCCATCCACCTTAGGAAAAAGCCAATTGACAAGTTTGTGTGTTAATGCGTGAGTTCGAGTGACTGAAGCGTAATGGAGGTTTTAAAGATATGCGGTTTGGCTTCGTTGAACCTGCTAATTACTTAACCCCTACAATAAGTCCGGCTCTTATCTACACTTTCTTTAATATGTCGTTGTATAGATGATATGATATCACCCCCTGAACAGGGGGATAGTCTGCGGAAGTTAGTTCTTCGACTATATGGAGCATTTATTTTACACACACTCAAAAACGTACAACTTGAATCTTACGGTTAAATTGCATATGCATGATACGTAGTGCTACCGAGTCCATGAAGTACCTATATTGAATATAACTGAACATGCTTTCACTATGATTTTACAGCTAAACAAGGCCGAAAAAACAGTATATTTTAGCATGTAAGAGACGATTCAATTGGTGCACCATTTGTTTCAGCCAATCATCAGCTGACATGATCATTTATTTTCATCTTGTATGGTATATCGATCGATATCACGCGTGGGCGAAACTCACGTGCCAATACGCTTCGCTCTGATCAGCTGATCAGCTGTTTACACGGCAAGGTCAAGGAAAACAGCCCAAGCTCGTTGGTGGACCACCAATTTCGACCGCATTGTTGGAGCTTGGCCTATGCATATATTTACTCCGTTTGCCTGGGTTTTCTACAACTATGCCCCATTTCAATTTCTATACTGTGGATCACGTCCAATTTAGCTGACGAAAAATAGAGTTTCGGGAGCGAGCTTGATCTGAATGGATTATTACGATCGGGCCATATGTCGGGACATTGCCCTGTAAAAATAGTCGCGGATGGGGAAAGGAACTTTTTGTAAATCAGTTGGTTTGATTAAAGTATTCCGTGAAAAAATATTAAGCTCTATGATCCAACAAGTTCCAGCAGCATAGTATGGGCGATTTGAATTTAGTTTTCCGTCGAAGTTGACTAGCAACGCATGTGTAGACACAGCTGGTTATTTTGCATATTCTTTTATTCATATTGATTCAGAGATGGATAATTTCCTGACGCTTTAGTTATACACCTGTTTCAATACAATAGTGATATGTTAAGTTGGATGTACGCGCTAATATTTGTGAACGCGAATAGCTGATCATCCGAATACTCTAATTTACTCTTCCTCCAGACATTTGAAGTCGAAGATTTGATAAACAAACCAATTTTGTTTGGTGATTTCGGAAGGCCGGGCATTCCTCGTTCCGAACGTTTGTATGAAGAATTCACTAGCATGGACAAATTGCAAGCGGTCTTGGCAGAAGTAAGACGAACGAAGGAACAGTCATATTTGAATATTATATAATGTGATGAAAATCGGTCTCATCCATCCATCCATCCATCCATCCATCCATCCATCCATCCATCCATCCATCCATCCATCCATCCATCCATCCATCCATCCATCCATCCATCCATCCATCCATCCATCCATCCATCCATCCATCCATCCATCAATCCCCTCCATCCATCTCATCCTCCATTCCATCCATTCATCCATCCATCCATCCATCCATCCATCCATCTAACCAACCATCTACTTATCTATATTTCTGAGGTAATTTGCACTGATTTACCCTCTTTTCCTACCTTGAAAGTACATGGACGATTATAACATGACTTTGACGAAGGAGGTCAAATTGGTGTTTTTCATGGATGCCGTGGAGCATGTATGCCGTATCGCTCGGATGATTCGTCAAGATCGCGGTAACGCTTTGCTTGTCGGTGTGGGTGGCACTGGCAAACAATCACTGACAAGGTGAGAAGTCTTGCCGTATACGTAACCCCGGATTGAAAAATCTCTATTCTAAACAAAAGGATTGCTGAGCTAACATATTTATTGTTCTGATGGGGCTAGATGCAACAGCGGAAATCTTCTGAGTGTTGACAATTAGGCACTCGAGCTGTATACTTCTTACCATATACCAGCATTTGTGTCGATCATTTAACATCTTAGATGCCCAGGTTTCGGCCCCACCACTTGAGGTAACTGTAACTTCGCTTAACCCAGGACACCTCTGACACCAGAGTAGACTGCCGTCAAAAGTCCGAGTTTGTTACTATATGAGAACAAACTTTGGTCTTCAATTATTCGTCAAACACTGCCTTCGAAAAATCATGAGGCATTGCTGATACCATCGCATTCTCAGTGATGCTATCCGCAATACGGTTTACCGTCGTAATTTCGGCATAGAGAAGGAGGTAGACCTGAACACACCACTCTAGTTAAGCCACGTATTGCGAAGATATCGCAAGCAAATTAACACATTTTAGGCGAGACCCACCATCCACATAGCATTAACCGATAACCGTTCTACAGCTGTTTAAAGAATGTCTGAAAACTTTGTTCAGCGTTGGCTTTGCTCCTCCTAGTGTGTTTGAATAAAATTTTTGAACTTGCTAATAGGAATGATGAAGAATGCTTGTTATAACACAGGACAGGGAATACCTGAAGTAAACTCATGCCACTTATTTTACACGATTCGCTTGGTTTGATGATGTTCACGTTGATGGTAAAATGATCGTTTTCTACATACTGGCTGGCCTCCTTTTTTTCGACCATTGTTGTACATCGGAAACGCATGATAAGTTAATGGTCCGCAGTGTTTCGAATATCTAAACGTAAGGAGGAACAATATCTCCCACAGTGCTCACAACAATATGTAGTATTAGACTGATTAGCAGTAGTTGCACGCTGTCGGGGTGTTCTACCGTCAGCAGCCGGAGTCATTATCCGCTCTTGCTCAACGTGATGGGGACGCTTCACACTTTGTCTCCAATGTGAGCGTTCAAGAGCAAGTTTATTCTAACTTGTAGAGTCACTGTAATGCGCTTTTGACTTACTTGACTTAATCCCTTGAGTTCCTGGAGGAACATAGGGCCTCGGCAACTTGTCTCCAGTTTGGTCTGTCCATAGCAGCCAGTTTGATGTCGTTCCAGTTAAGTCCACACTTGCGGATTTCCTCTTCACACGAGCGCTTCCAAGATAGCCTTGGGCGTCAGACCCGTCTCTTCCCGATTGGTTTTGGCTTTAAGTGACATAATAATCAGAACTTTGTTTACCATCAATTCGCCATTTTAAAACTGATACTTGAATTGTTACGAGGAGTTTGGAGATTCAAAAATCTGGCATGTGGTCGTGTTTTTCGAAGCAAAAATGTTATTCGTGCTGACATTCCGACCTGCAGCTATTGTGCTTGGACGAGATTCGAATTTGTGTTGTGAAACTCGAGTTTATTAGGTCGAACTAATTCATAGTCGTGGCTGAGGTTTAGGAGCGAAGTGACGTTAGCCTATTAGCCCACAAGGCGCTGTCTGAATCCATACTAGTCATTCCATTCATGATCAATAATATCAGTTCATACGAGATCACGTGAAAAGGTCGTCGCCCACTGACCAATGGGTTCAAGAGTACTCAACTTGTTCATATTAGCACGAGAATCCGTTTTACAAACTCCCGAAAACTCCGCCTTCTTTTCAGACTTGCTGCACACATGAACGACTACAAATGCTTCCAAATTGAATTGACCCGAGGTTACGACTATGCGGCGTTTCACGAAGATCTGAAAAAGTTATACTTCTGGGCCGGAGTCGAAAACAAGCCCACGGTGTTTCTGTTCACGGACAACCAGATTGTGGTCGAGGAATTCCTCGAGGACATCAACAACATTCTCAACTCCGGCGAAGTTCCAAATCTCTTCGAGATGGAGGAATACGAACGTTTGATCATCGGATGCCGACCTGCGGCCAAAGAGGTGGGCATACCGGAGGGAAATCGGGATGCGATTTACGACTTCTGCATCAACCGCGTTCGCAGCAACTTGCACGTTGTGTTATGCATGTCTCCGGTGGGTTCGAATTTCCGCGTTCGCTGTCGAATGTTTCCCTCGTTGGTGAACTGTTGTACCATCGACTGGTTCGTGGAATGGCCTGAGGATGCCTTGTATGCGGTTGCGGTGTCAACGTTCGAGGCCACAGATTTGAGTACTCCGGAAATAAAGGTAATTCATGTATTACAATCATGTATTACTAGTACATGGGTAGTCAGGAATAAACTAAAGTTGGAAAGACAATCTTTCAACCGAGACCCCGTCATTGTTTCAGCATTGACATCTTCATTGTTTTATAACTCTCCTATTCCATGTCTTTCGGCATAATTGTCTTCATGGTATGATGGTATGAAAGCACAAGCATGATCCAGGCAAAGTGCCGCACAGCCAGAGACTGCACGTAGGCTGAAATACTGTCAGGTTGCCCAGAGCAGCGTCACTTTGCTATCAAATGTCGATGTAGGACTACCATCAAATCGTGACGCATGATACTTTTGCTGATGGACGAGCTAGTCAAAATACATAAAGGCATGGCGACCGCATCTTCACATATTCTAATGCCATGAAGATGCTGCTAGCTTTTTTGTCTGAGCTCGAGCAGCGATGAGTATCATGCCCATTGTCTATGACGACGATGCGGTCTAAAGGGCAGTAACCATTTTGTACACAAGATTCAGAACGATGCAAAGTATCCAGAGTCGTTGGCAGGCTCGGCAACAAACCCCATGTTCATTAAAATTCAAATTGTCTGACTCGCCATGACAACCAACATCCGTCGTTCCCACTGTGCACCTTCCCGCGATTATGGTGTATCCTCACACGTTCGCTCTGTTGTTACCATATAAATACACGGTCCAAATGCACACACTGGGCGCTTGGACCTTGGACTCCCGATCAACGTCACATTCGGGTTTCGTTCTGTTTTCCTGGCTGTTGGGTTAAGAACAACGCATAGATCGATAGAACGCAACGACAGTCTATGCGGCAACATCGACGACTTATCCGTTATAATAACAGATGTTTGAATGCC